>JAKCPI010001750.1:0-103479 GCA_023213315.1 Euborellia annulipes | reverse complement strand
GATGAGTATATATTCAAGTAATTTGTTCCCTCCAACCCTCGCCCCATATTTAATTATTAATTGACAGGGATGAAGAATTGAGAGGTTTATTAGATTGATTAAGAATTTTTTTTAAATTCTGTTTTATCATACAATGGAATTCTCCAAATTAAATGATAAATAATTTTATTTAATTTCTTTAATTAAATGACTAATTTTAAAACGCAACCCCACAGTAAAAACTACCCTTATTACTATCAATGCATTAAATAACCCAGTGCGGGAACTAGGAGATTTTTTAGGGGAGGGGGCAAAATTTAATTTAATTTAATTTTCAATATAAAATTCATATCATTTTTTTTGGTAAATCTTCCTTTAATTGTCGCTCCCTGATATCTGCCGCCCGGGGCAAATGCACCCACTGCCCCCCCCAGATCCGGCCCTGACATAACCGAATAAAGAGAATTTTTTTTTTTTAGATTAGAGAAAAAGTAATTATTTTATAGTTAAAAAAATTATTTTTTTAATAATATATTATCTGAATTAATCGAGATAAAAATTATAATTTAAATTATGTTAAATTCTCATGTGAAGCAAAGGAAAATTCCCGATAAACCCACACCAACCCATCATCATTCAAAATTAAACTTTAAAAAAAATTTGAATTTTTTTCCCTCAATCAAACATTATATAAAGTACAAGTGGAAAAGCCTGCCCAAGACGCCCGGGGGGGGGGACCCCCCTTTTGCTCGCCCTAGGCGAGCAAATTTTAAAGCTTTAAATTCCCCGCTTTGACTCAACTTCCTTTTATACTGGCCAATTAGCACCCTGATAAACATAGAGAGTTAAACAAATTAAAAAATTACTATACGACTGACGAGAGATAAAAGTTTAAAAAAGCAACCCTCCTATTCATTTCTATAGGCCTAATATAGAAAGCAGATAATGTTTTTAAATATAATTAGAAATATTTTTCTATATTAAAATGTTCCCAGAGAGAATCAGAATTTATAAGAACTATTAGGAGCCGAATCAAAAAGAGAGAGAGGGAGATTTTTATAAATTTAAATGATATTCAAATATTATAAAATGGGGGGGGAGAGGGTTGTTATACTCGAGATATTAAAATAGAGAGAATCCCAGGAAAATAAAATTATTATTTGTGATATGAAATTATAAAATGAAAAAATTTGATTGTCAGAACTCACCTATTGAGAGGGAGGCTCGAAGTGCGCTGTGATGGGGATGCTTCAGCGAGAAGGACGATAATGAAGGGAGAAGTCGACCTCTAGCCTCTAGCAATAGACACCCCTGTAAAAAATAAAAAAATATTATTTTTTCTTCTTAAATATGGTCCGTGTGTTTGTCTGTAGAAAGAGAGAGTTTACAAAAAAATAAAAAATGATATTATTTTAACGTACACACCCTACCACCCACCCTCTGTTTACATTATTAAAAATAATAATATAGTTATAAAACGAAATGTTAATCACAGTTATTATTTATATCATTGACGAGAGATAAAAGTTTAAGAATTTATATTTCCAATTATTAGCTAAATTCTCTGCAATGGGGGTGGAGGGTGAGGAGGGAGAGAAAGTAATCAATTTCCTTAAATGTAAAAATTTTACAAAAAATATAATTTTGTATTAGTATTTTAAATTTCATTTTTAAAGGAAAATACTATTTTATTTATCAGAAGGGGTGATTTGCAGCCCTTCTGATAAACTCACCCTTCCCCTTGGGTACACGAATTCATTATAGCTAAAAAATTGAATAATTTTATATACCCTAAGTAATATATTTTAAGACAGAAAAAAAAAAGAAAATAGAAATTTAATTCGTTATCAAAATGAGATATGAAAATATTGATTACCAAAAGTCGCGGGTTCGGACCCCAGGCAGTCCGATGAATTTATTTAAGCCATTTGGATACCAAATGGTTTAAATAAGAATGTCTGGGACCCCCAATAGATATATTAAACATACGAGTATCGTTTAAAGTCTTAAATGGCCTAAGTTGTCGAAAAGACGGTGTGTATGTGTGTGTGAATGTGAATGCGAGTGTGAATGAGAAAAAAGTGTTTTTATAAAAAAAAAAATAAATGAATAACTTAAAGAAAATATAAAAATAAAATGTGAATTTATGAAAATGAAATATGCAAATTATAAATACCTTTTAATTGAAGTGAGATGAGGGGTGTGTGGCGTTTTATTCTCACTAATATTATAGAATCGCAATAGAAGAGAAGCAGGCAGATGAATTCAATCGACTGGCTTCTTGCTCCAGGTAAATGCAACTTGATTTCCATTTGCGTCATCATGATGACTCAGATGGATTTTCTTTCCAAAGGTCTCTCTTCTGAAACAAAAAATATTTCATCCTATTTTCTCATCAATTATTCAATAAAGACACCAAGGGGCGGGGATTCCTGGCTACCAATCCAATTGAAATAAATAGAGACGCGATCTACCAGTAAATGCCCTTCAATGACGAAAACATTTATTAAAAAAAAAAAAAAAATTATTTCATTTATTTATACTACTAATATTCCCCATCCCTTTAAAAGAAAAAAATATGCGGAATGACTTCCCCGAGACTTTCTCGTATATTCTTTTGGAATTACGTCTGGGTGTGTGTGTGTGAACACGATTGCTTAAAAACCGAAGCAGCTAGATCGATGAAATTTGGTATATGCTCCTTACACTAAAATTGTAGATTTCTATCAACTTTTGGAGTAAATACGTCACTTGGAAGTAGTACTTTACCCAATAAGTTTTTTCAGAAATTTCGAAATTTTCAATTTCTTTGTTATATTATGATAGAATTCTCAATTTTAAAAAGTTTTTATTCTTTGACATTTTTCCAAAAACTGAATAGTTTTTGAAATAATCACAGAAGAAAACGACATTTTACGTTAATTTTGGAAAGAAAAGTCAAAACAAAATCATACAGGTGTCATTAAAAAACATGTAAATATAAACAAATAAATTTCTAGTTTAATTGGATGTAAAATTAATTTAGTCTTGTGGAGGAAATCAAAGTGAATGTTTAGTTTTAAGAAAATTTTGAAAATTCACAAACTTCAAAGGCGATGAGCCACCTGTTTCTGTTTTGCAAATGAGTTCAAATTTTGCAGACATTATTTTTTAATGCAATGGAAAAGATCTAGGTATCTACTATTAAAATTCTAAAAAAAATTTTTGACCTCTTTAAATAAGGACCACCCTATTATTTATTTTTCGTGGTGTGGTTGAATCGGAAATTTCGCTTTCCTTGAAATAATATACGGTTAGAAAGAATGATATTTCAGCTAAAGATTTCACCATTTATTTTTTCCTATCATTTCATTTTACCACGATGCGGTAAATTCTAATTTGAAAGTTTAAACATCTGTAGATTCCGAACGGCTAATGAATGCGATGTCGATTTGTGCAGGAAGAAAAACTCTAATAGAATAAATAAAAAAATCCCGAGTAACTAAAACTCCACAATCAATTTTGTTCTCGAAAACCCTCATTTTTTAAGCAAAAGTCGCTCTTAATGGATAAAAGTTTGGCCACGCCTGTCATTTATTGTTACTATGAAAATGTATGTTGTTAATGCGAACAAAGTACGAGTAAAAAAAAAATACTTTTCCTAAATAAATTTCAATATAGGTAAGAGAAAGGAATAATAGTTTGAAGTCAAGCCAAAGACGTTATCACGTTAAAAAGTCACTGGCTGTGTAGAAGACAGAGCCAATACCAGATTTTTACCTCGATTCATAAGGATAATGGACTATTAAAAAATAATATTTTTTAATTACATGATTGAGTTGTCTTTTTGAAAGATATAATAATTCATTTTTGTCCATTTTTCCTAAGGAGTTTTTTCTTTTTGATAATTTGTAAAATTAATTGAACAATAATTGAAGATAATTTTTTTTTTAATTTAACAAATCTTTCTATTAAAAAAAAAATCAAGTGATTTATATGGAAAATAGAAAAGAAAAGATGAGTATAAATTCAAGTAATTTGCCCCTCCATCCCTCTAGACCTATTTAATAACGTATTAATTGACATGGGATGAGAAATTTATAAGATTATTTAAGAAATTTTTTTAAAATACTCTTTTTATCATACAAAAATGGAATAACTCCAATATAGATGATAAAGAATTTTAAATAATTTAATTGATTCAATGGCTAATTTTCGAATTTGGAGAAAATCAAAAAAAAAAAATGAGAAAGTAAAGTACTAGAAGTTTTTGTCTGATTTTGATTAAAAGCTTATTTTCACCCTCTAGGGGGGTACCTAAATTAAATATAAAATTTCAAACTCCTAGCTCAATTTCTTCATACTTTAAATTGGATAAACACACACAGATACACAGACAGACAGAACATGTCGAAAATCACTTTTTTGGATTCAGGGGACCTCGAAACGTGTATATCCATCAAAATCTCGACATCGAATTTTTGACATGAATCCTATACTTTCTCTCTATATAGTATTAACATATACATACATATAGGTAAGAGAAAGTAAAAAAGCAAGACACCCAATCAAAAAAACTAACTGGTGGGAGCCGAATCAAAAGAGAGAGGGAGACTTGTATATTTAAATGATATACCCGAGAATGACCTTTCCCAGGAAAATGTAATTAATATTTGTGATATTAATTAATAAATTGTGAAGATTTGATTGTCAGGGCTTACCCAGTGCAGAAAGAGAACCTCGAGTGGCGTTGAGACGTTGATGCTGAACTGACAAGGAAGATGATGAAGTGAGAAGTCGACCTCTAGCAATAACCACCTCTGTAAAAGATAAAAATTATTATTACTTTTTTTCTTACTAAATATGATTCGAAAGTTTGTGTGTGTTGTGTATGTGTTAACTAGGAGAAAGAGAATTAAGAAATAAATATAAAAATAAATAATATTATTTTTTATCTTGTATTACAATATTTTAAATATTCAATAAAGATTTATTTAGGGGATAGCCAGGGGTGTGCCTATGAAACCGACCTTTAGAGGTGCGCACATAAACACATATTTTATAAAAGTGAAAAAAGATATTTTATTCAAAGTAATTTCCTTCGTTAGCAATACAATTCTCCCATCTTTCAGGGAGCTTATGAATCCCTCTCCAAAAAAACTCGTCTTCTTTCGAGGCAAACCATTCATCGAGCCATTTGGCAACATTTTCGTAATCTGTGAACTGCTGCTCCCTCAAAGCGTGACCCAAAGATGAAAACAAGTGATAGTCCGTTGGGGCCAAGTCTGGGGAATAAGCCGCATGTGTGAGAATTTCCCACCCAAACGTTTCAATGGTTTCTTTGGTTCGTTTTGCAGCGTGTGACGGAGCGTTGTCGTGCAACAAGATGACTTTGTGCTGCCTTTTTTGATATTCTGGTCTTCTTTGGCGTATAGCCTGGTTCAATTTCACCATTTGCTGTTGATAACGTTCCGTATTGACAGTTTCGCCAGGTTTCAGGAGTTCGTAATAGATAATTCCCTTCTGATCCCACCAAACACAAAGCATTGTCTTTCGTCCATATCGATTTGGTCTTGGAGTCGATGTTGATGGCTCACCTGGAGATACCCATGATGCTCGACGCTTAGGATTTTCAAAAAAGATCCATTTTTCATCTCCAGTAACAATTCGATGAAGAAATGACTTTCTTTTGTATCTGGCGAGCAGCATCTCACAAGTGGTTTTTCGGTTCTCTTGCTGCCTTTCGTTCAGTTCATGTGGAACCCATTTCCCGATCTTCTGGATCTTCCCCATAGCTTTCAGACGCTTGGAAATAGTTTCCCGAGTCACGTTTAACTGTTCTGCCAATTGTTGTTGTGTTTGAGTTGAATCTTCATTCAACAATTCTTGCAAATCGGTGTCATCAAACTTTTTTGGGCGGTCGGCCACGTGCTTCGTTCTTAATGTCAAAATCTCCCCTCTTGAATTTTTTGAACCATTCTTTGCACTGTGTTTCACCAAGAGCATAGTCGCCAAAAGCTTCTACAAGCATTCGATGAGACTCCGCGGCCGTTTTTTTCAAATGATAGCAAAAAATCAACGCCGTCCGCAAATCACTTTGTTGAGGAACAAAGGTTGACATGTTTGACGTGGTGAAAAAAAATGTTGGGAGTATGAAATTGGAATTTTTTGAGTTCGAAACTTAGAACAGACATAAACCAAACAAACAAACTCAATAACTAGACTGTATAGTACCAAAACTGGCCGCCAGGATTTTTCAAAGTAAAAGGCGGTTTCATAGGCACACCCCGGTACTTCTACCCATTTTCGTTAATTTTAGGGCCATGAATTAAATTTGGAGAGATGAAAAGGAATATTTTAACCTTGATATTTCATTTGAAAGTCTAGAGAGGTGAAAGTTCAAAAACATGAACATTTGAATCCAAGGAAGGCATATGGGGGAGGATTTTGTAAAAAATTTTAAAAAAAATGATAAAAAAATGAGATTTGTTTAAAAGTTGGAAGTTAAAAAGAAAAATGAATTATTTTTTCCTCAATCAAACATTATATAAATTATCTTAATAAAATTTGTAGAATAAGAAACTAACTTGGAGGGGGGTGGGGTTTAAAAAAACAGAAATTAAATTAATTTTCAAATAAAAATCATATAATGTTTTTAATAATAATTAGAAATATTTTTTTATCTTAGAATGTTCACAGAGAGAATCAAAATTTTTAAGAAGAAAATTTTTACTGTAGTTCAGTGGTTTCCAAACTTTATGTTTCTACGCCTCCCTTAAAAATAATTAATCTTATGACGGCTCCCCCCCCCCCACATTTTATAAAATAATACAAAAACAAAATTTTTGCTAAAAATAAATTCATATAAAAATATTTTTTTTATTTATTCTTATTTATATTAAAACTAGGAATCATTTGGAAAATTGGTCCTGGGGGCCTCCCTAGGGAGGCGCGCCTCATAGTTTGGAAAACGTTGGTAAAAGGGTATTTTATGGCTGGTGCAATTTGTATCAGGAATAAAAGTTAAAAAAAACGAAGTCAGAATTTTTTCTTTAAAAATATATTTTAACAGCTTACGTTTCGGCCTTGGTCAAAGCCATCCTCGGATGACCACTAACAGCTCCGAGGATGGCTTTGACCAAGGCCGAAACGTCAGCTGTTAAAATATATTTTTAAAGAAAAAATTCTGACTTCGTTTTTTTTAACTTTTATTCCTGAAGAAAAATATTTTTCTCAAATCTTATTTTCACGCCCTAGGGGGGTGCCTAACTTAAATATAAAATTTCAACCTCCTAGCTCAATTCCTTCATGCTTTAAATTGAACACACACAGACACAGACAGACAGACATGTCGCGAAAACCACTTTTTTGGATTCAGGGGACCTCAAAACGTGTATATCCATTAAAATTTCGACATAGTATTTTTGACATGAATCCAATACTTTCTCTCTATGTATATTAACTTATACATATAGGTAAGAGAAAGTAAAATTCAAATCCGAATTGAGATTAGTTCTATATACAAAAAGATGCGGTAACTCACCCCAGTAAAATTGTGGACTAATCATATCTTACTTTTCTACCTAATGAAAAAAATCCCGGATTCGATGGGTTCCTAAGTTACCCAGTGTTATTATTATCTGTTTATGAGAGTTTCGAAATCTTCAAAAATTAATTCCGCCCCAGTAATAAGAAATTTTAGAATGACATTAAAATGTTTCTACCCCACTAGCCTATTTGCTAAATATTGAATATAAATTTTAACTCAAACGGAATGCACTTATTTTTTAGTAAAAGTATTAAAAAACATTAATATCTCTATGCATTATAGGGGATGGGGCATTAACCCCCTTGGTTAATGCCTCCCCCCTTTAAGGAAATGAGAGCCTTCACCTCGAAATTACTCGCAAAATAATTTGAATACATTTATAAATAATTATTTTAATTTTATTATTTTAATTTTCAACCCTTAATCCACCCCTGTGTAAAAGTATTTGACTAACAAAAATATAGGCCATATAGAAAGAATATAATAGTAAATAATGGTGACTTTAGAAAATATTAAAAAAATGCCCTCAGGCTCGGAGCCCTGGCAGTCCAAATGGATACCAAATGGCTTAAATTGAAATGCCTGGACCCCCAATATGTATATTATTAATTAATAACGGTTATCGTATAAACTCTTATATGGCCTGAGTTGCCGGAAAGCAAGACTGTATGCATGTGAGTGTGAATGGGAAAAAAGCGTGTTTAAAAAAAATAAATAAATAAATAACTAATTTTTTTTTCAAATACACCTACACTCCCCCTCCCCTTTCAACAGCTTATATTCTCCCTCTCCCCTTAGTGAAATCACAAGAATCGTTTTTCGCAGTCAAATTATTTGTTTCTATCATTTTTTTTTTCAACGATAAAATGCGTAATAATTACCTTTAATAAGACTCTCAAGAGGGTGTGTTGGCTGACGGGGTGCTCAGGGTGGGTTACATTATATTAATTATTCACTTTGATTCACTTTAAACACAAAAAAGAGCAGCGCCTGCAGCCCGGCAACGCTCTCGACTCGACTGAACGAGAGATTCGTCTCTCTGTTTGTTTTGGAATAAAACAGATGAAAATAACAATTCCCTTTTTATTAAAAGTAAAAAAATACCGTTTGCTCTAATCTAACTATATTTAGAACTGGAAAAGAATGTCAACAAGTGATTTGGAATATTCCAAGGCCTTTCTTAAATAATCAACCCTTCATCCCCCCTAATCAAAATAATAATCAACGCTATTTTTTGAATCTTTTCTATTTATTTGGCTTCGATTTAGCTAAAATAAATTTGAAAAACATTTTTTTTTTTCAATTTTTCAACCCCTTATCCAATCCTAATAAATAAAATAATTAACAATGCTATCAATCGCCTTCGGCGAGCTTCGCGTCTAGTCAGAAAAAAATTAAAACCCTGAAAAACTTTCCTGGATCCGCCTTTGGGTTTTACACAGAGTATAATTTTCTAGAATGAGTCTAAGTTTATGCCAGTGGTTTCCAAACTTTATGTTACCACGCCTCCCCTAAAAATATTTAATCGTATGACGCCTCCCCTTTCATTTTATAAAATAATACTAACAAAAATTTTAATATTAAATTATAAAACTTTTGCAGTCATTTAGAAAATTGCTCGATGTGGCCAATATTCTCGCCTCCCCTCAAATTAGTCCGCGCCTCCGTAGGGAGGCGCGCCTCACAGTTTGGAAAAAGCTGCTTTAGTTGAGAAAATTGATCTTTTACTAAAATAAAAAGTTTTGAAAAAAAAAAAAAAAAAAACTGTTGGGAGAACAAAAAAGTGGTTAAAAATGATAATCAAATATTATAAAATGAGGGGGTTGTTATACTTGAGATTTTAAAAGAGAGACAGAGGCGTACCGAGGCAGTTGGAGGCCTGGAGCGGCACTAGAAGAGGGTGCCCTATATTGAATTTTTTTTTTTTTGGGGGGGGGGGGGTAAAAACTTTTCGAAAAAACATTTTTCCTTTTTTTTGGAGACATAAAATTTTTTATTTTTGCCGCCCGCGGAACGAAAATTCGCCCGTGGAACCAAAATTTTTTCCCGTCCTGGAAAATATTTTACCTTTTTTTTTTTAGAGACGCCAAATATTTGCCGCCCGCGGAACATTTTTTTTCGCGGAACCTAAATTTTTTCCCGTCCTAAAAAAAATTCTTCCCTTTTTTTGAGACGCTAAATTTTTGCCGCCAGCGGGACATTTTCTCTTGCGCGGAACCTAAATTTTTCCAAGCCTCTAGATCCGGCCCTGCCGCAAGGGCCCCCGGGGCCTCTCAAAGGGGTTATATGGGGCCTATGACGCCACTGAAGAGAGAGAATCCCAGGAAAATAAAATTATTAAAATTTTAAAAAATTGATTGTCAGAACTCACCTCTTGCAGGGAGAGAGGCTCGATGCGCCGATGAGATGGGGATGCTTGAAGCAAGAAGGACGATGATGAAGGAAGAAGTCTACCTCTAGCAATAGACACCCCTGTAAAAAATAAAAATTATTATTTTTTCTTATTAAATATGATTCGTGAGTTTGTGTGTAAAAAGAGAGAGTTTACAAAAAAATAAAAAATGATAATAATATTTTAATTAGAATGGAAAACGTAACACCTTACCACCCTCTGTTAACCTAATGTACACCCCTTATCAACCCTAATGTACGCCCCTTTTCACCCTCTGGTTTCAACATTAAAAAAAGGATAATTTTAGAAATATATGTTAAGAAAGAAAATAGAAAAATAAAATGTTAACCCTTAATGAAAATGAAATATGCGAATTATAAATACCTTATAATTGGAGTGAGATGAGGGGTGAGGGGTGTGTGTCCTTTTATTCTCGCTAATAGAATCGCAATAGAAGAGATGATTATTGCACCGAGATGGCTCCTTCCTCGAGATGAATTCAACTAAAAGACTTGTTGCTTTGCTTACTTTTTTAAAAGCATTGCAATTGCGTATGTGCTGTTTATTTGATGAATAATGATGACGAACATGGATGTTTTTTTCTAAGGTCTCTCTTCTGAAACAAAGAAATATTTAGCTATTATTTTTTATCCTATTCAATCATCAAATATTCAATAAAGATTAAATACTCTTCCTCTAGTTTTCTCATTAAATAATTGTTTTATTTATCCCTTAATCCTTTCACAAATATTCTTTTTAATTCTAATCCTAATATTGGAATATTTATATTTGCAGAATAATTATTTGACTCATCTTATTCAATTTTATGTAATCGAAATCATATAATTTAATTTTAATAAGAGATAAAAAAAAATCTGGTGTGTCTGGTCGCACAGCACACAACTTTATCTTACTTTATCTTCTTGTGAAAAAAACCTTGTCGACTAGTGTAATTAGAAATATTTTTTTATCTTAGAATGTTCACAAAGAGAATAAAAATTTTCAAGAAGAAAATTTTATGTACTTTACAGAGGCGTACCGAGCAAGGGCGGATACAAAGGGGGGGGGGGGGGTAAAGGGGGTAATTACCCCGCCCGAGATTTGAAAAAAACGGGAAAAATTTTAGAAAACGGAGCATGAAAAATTTTTGGTTCCGCAAACGGCACATGAAAAATTTTTTGGTTCCGCGAAAAACAAAATTTTTCGTAGAAAATCTTTTGAGAACAGGCCCCCCCCCGAAAAAAATTTCTATTTACGCCCACACCAGATTACCCCCCCCCGAGAAACACCTCTGGATCCGCCCTTGGTACCGAGGCAGTTGGAGGCCTGGGGCGGCACTAGAAGAGGGTGCCCTATATTGAATTTTTTTTTTTTTTTTGGGGGGAGGGTAAAAATTTTCCCTGTCTCAAATTTTTCGAAAAAATATTTTACCTTTTTTTTAGAGACATAAAATTTTTTACTTTTACCTTTTTTTTTTAGAGGCGCTAAAATTTTGTCGCCCGCGGAACCGAAATTTGCCGCCCGTGAGAAATTTTCTTTTGCGCCGAACCAAAATTTTTTCCCGTCCGAAAAAAGATTTTACCTTTTTTTTTAGAGACACTAAATTTTTGCCTCCCGCGGGACCGAAATTTTTACCGTACGAATTTTGAGAAAATCTAAAAAAACTGAAAAAGTACATCAGTAAAGTACTAGTACTTTTTGGGCGATTTTGGTCAAAAGCTTATTTTTACGTTCTAGGTGGGTGTCTAACTTGAATATAAAATTTCAACCTCCTAGCTCAATTCCAAATGCTTTAAATTGAACCCAGACAGCAAGGGCGGATCCAGAGGTGTTTCTCGGGGGGGGGGGGGTAATCTGGTGTGACTCGTCGCACAGCACACTATTTTTTTTTAATTTCGGTAATTTAAAAGCGCATTCTGTATCTGTTTGCCAGAATATAAATACACATCAAATTTTTAAGTATTACTTTTAAAAATTTTACATTAAAAATAAATTTTTTTGCGAAAAAAAGGTATTTTTTTCGAATCTTGGGGGGGGGGTAAAGGGGGTATTTACCCCCTTTACCCCCCCCCCCCCCTTGTATCCGCCCTTGCCAGACAGACACACTGACAAACAGACAGACCATGTCGCGAAAACAATTGGATAAGAGATAGAAAAGAAAATTCTCGCCGGCCAAAGTCATGGATGAGATAAAGAGACGAGGCATTCGCTTCCGTTTTCAATGGCGTCAAAGACATTGCAACGCAGAGTTGGCAGGTTTTATCCCGCCGAGTATAATACACGGTTTTATACATGCATAAAACTATTGCGGATAAAACTAGGTCGATGTATAAAAGGTATAAAACTGTAAAAAACCAACCCCTCCCCTGAAAAAACAGCTTAAAAAGCTTTTCATATTTTATAATGTTTTAAAGCATTGACGATGTTGTTTGCTTTTTATTTAGTGAATAATATAATCAAAATGTTAATAATTGAAAAATGAAATTTTATTTGAATTTCCTTTCTCGTCGGGTTTGCGCATGCGCATCCAAGTTTTATACATTTTATACGTTTTATACAAGTTTTATCCGCGATTTTTGTATAAAACTGCAAAATTGTGTATAAAACCCAACTCTGGCAACTCAGCTTCGACTTTGTATTACTTCTTGTAAAAAACAAAATGAATAATAAATCCATTTTAAAAGGTTTTCTTTTTAATCTAAATAATTATATACTCATTATTTAATAAATATTTTAAAAAAATGAAAGTGAACATTTTTTTAAAATTCAATATCCAATTTCATTAAATAAAAATATTTATTTAATGCATTGGCATGGCCAGAAATTTTTGATGGGGGGGGGGGGGGCGTTCAAGAAAATTTTTGCAAAAATTTAAGAATATTTTAGGGTATTTATAAATCATTTTGGTTTAGAGTGAATTATTATATTTTACTTTCTCTCACCTATATGAAATATAATTTGTATTATAGAGCTTAAATATTTAGTCATCCTCAAGCACGCCCTGGATTGGAATAGAGGATCTCACCACAATAGCCCTCAGGTAACTTTACGAGGAGAGAGAGTTGCTGTGACATCCCGTCCTGTGGAAGCGACGTAAAGAAGGTTCCCTCTCAGTGATGCATTTTTCGAAAGGAGTAGGCTACACGCCGGTGCTGAGGGAGTCCTTCCTCAAACAAGGACATCCTCCCGAGCATAGAAGAGGTTGGATAAAAGGGACCGGGTGGAACCAGAAATAAGGATTAGTTCACTAGCCAGAAACGAACGCAAGAGGAGTTAGAGATAGGAAATAATGTAACTTCACTGGCTGCCGGTAGATAGCTAAGGCCAGAGGCCGGTTGGGTTTGAGGTATGTAGCTGGCATTAAGGAGCAAAAAAAAAATGCTAGCCTCAGCTCGGGCAACTCGTGGTCGCTATCCACGTACTCACAAGATGTGAGCCCCTGAGTTGAAAACTAATCGTATAGAATTATAAGTACAGTATCTTTTAATCTGTATGGGCTAAGATGCTGAAAAGATAAAAAAAAAAAAAAACTTACCCAAATGATGAAGCTCTGAGAGTGAACAAAATGACATCCATTCGCCTAAGGTAAAGAGGACCTTCTAGGGATTACAGGAAAATTATTTTCCCCCCGAAATTCGAATAACTTTTTGAGTTATTAATTCTTAAAGTTACGATTTCTCCCATAGGAAATGTATAGAGAAATATTTATGTATTTTTTCCATTTGTGTATTCCATGAATGTAAACAAATCCTCAAGCAGGCACTGAATTGGAATGGAATAATAATAATTTTCTTTTCATAATTAAGCCCTCGGGGCTTGGTGTAGGAGTTAGCGTGCTAACCTCGTATACCAAAAGTCGTGGGTTCGGATCCCAGGCAGCCCGATAATTTTATTTAAGTCATTTGGATAGCAAATTCCCACACCTTCTATTGTATCATTAATTATTATTTTATTTTTATTTTTAGATGTTGGCCAACGACTCCTCATCCAAATGACATTCAACATATAAATGTTACGCTGAATTGACGAAATTGCTTATTTCATGAAATTGGCAACATTTTGCCGTTTTCGTGAATTCGGCAAGCCCTCTCACGTATTTGGCAATTTTATGCCTATAAAATCATCGGAACCACAACCCCAGGTATAGAATGTCAGCACGCCTTCAACTACACCAAGCCCGAGGACTTCTTTTATTTTATTTGGCTGCCTGTTTGATGTTTGCCGAAACATTAGTCTAGTGCATTTGACTACAAAATCTTATTTTTTGTAGACTATTAACTTACAATAAATGACAATTTACTGATGACAGGGGCGTATATAATGGGGGGGCGAGGGGGGCACTGCCCCCCCCCCAGAAATTTCCCAAACACATATACATATATAGGGATATACAGACATCAGCGCAACAAATTTTTCCGCAGGATGGAGAACTTTGGATCCGCAAAAGAAAAAATGTTCCGCAAAAAATTTCGTGTGAAAAAAAATTTAGTTTCTTAAAAAAAAAATTTTCCGCAGAAAAATTTTTGAGTTAGGGCCCCCGCCCCCGAAAAAAATTTTTATATACGCCCTTGACTGATGATTATTATTATTAATTAATATTTCATGTGAGTATATTATTATTAAGTTGTTGGTTTTCTAATTCTAATAATATATTATTAATTCCATTTTTATAAGTTTCGCTTTATTATATCTATCTTCCTTTTTAAAAAAAAAAGTGATATATGTTCCTTACATTTTATTTATTTTTAGTACCTTTGTAGCTTGTTACATCTCTTCATCTTTTGTAATAGAATTTCGTTTAATACAACAAAATAAACAAATTAGAATAACAGACAGGGAGATAAAGCCATTATCAGTTCTTATGAGAATATTGGCAATCTCAAGGTGTACACCATTGAGATGCAGATAGAGTTGTTATATATAAACATATACAAAATATAATATTTGCACATCAGATGACGTATGCAAGTAAAAAAATGAAGGCAGCCTATACCATAGGAGTTGCCGGGCTAATATGGTCAAGTCTCAAATGTATATCGATAGAGGCTCTCCTTTTGGCTGACATCCTCTATTCCTGTCTATTATTCTAATCGTTGAACAGCAACTTATCTTATCAACATCTTTGAAAATAAACAAATATATAAAAATATCACAAAAAAATGTCATCATATTATAAAAAATATGGTGTGATGGCACACCCTTCGGTAAGAGTAAGTTGTGCACCGTCCTTTTCACACCAGATTTTTTGTGTCGAGATATATTTAGTTCCCCATAGCAGCTTAGTTTCAAATTTGACTACTTCCAATTCATAAGTCAAAAGTAAAAAAAAAAGTTTATTGATTAGAAATGTCCATATGCTCTGTGTATTTTAAATGTTGACTGCTTGAAATAAACTATGGTTATTTTTCAAAATTTTAATCTCATATTTGGAGATTTTATACACAAAAGAGAATCCTAAATAATTACAAAATTTCATAATTGGAAAATTTTTTTTAAAATGTGTAAAAAGTGAAGGGGAACCCCTTTGGAATCGAAATTAACATGCAAATCCCCATATGGGGATTTAACATTGGAAGGAAGAGCCCGAAAATGAATTTGAAAAATCTGAAATCATCAAAGTGTACTTCAAACAGTTTTCATGAAAAATTTTACTGATATACTTTTTAAAGCCCATATAAAAAATAGTTGATTAATGAATTTTAATCAAAATCGATAAAGCTAATTTTGTAAAAATCGAAAAAAACTAAAAAAGTACATCAGTAAAGTACTTTTTGGCCGATTTTGTTTAAAATGATAGAATGATTTTTGTATCTTTTCTGTAGAAATCGGAAGAAGTCAGAGCAGATGAACTTAATCAACTTAAAATCAAGAATTAAAGAATTGGAAAAAAAGATTTTAGAAGAAAATAATAAGGTTCAGGATATTCAATCAGCTTATGATGAAATGTCAGTGGAATTTAGTGAAAAAGCTCAAAGGCAGAAAATGCGCTATTAATTTAGTAAATAAATTATCCGGAATTTTCAAAAGGGGAAGCGCAAAAAATTTCTTAATAATGGACTCACTGTAGACTGCAAAAAATTCCAGAAAATGAATTTGCCCATTGGAAAGCATAGAGTTTTGACTTGCATTATGAAAAATTCAAGTCAAATAATTAGAATAATTTAAATCTCTCAAATAAAAAATTGTTATATAATTAAAATTTTTAATCTTTCTTCCCATAAAGGGTTTGCCACAGGCGGGCCCGAACCAGCTGAGGGGAGTCCCGGATGCGGTCCGCGCGGCTAGTATTTTATAATCGGGCACACATTTCTCAAGAAATTTATTTTCTCACCTCTTTTAGACATTTTTGAGTATTACATAGGAATATTAAGTTCTTGGCTATTCGTTTGGCAAGAATATACAATTAATTCATATAAAAAATAAGTATGTTTTTATACACAGGTAAAATGTTGAAACTACCATGTAGTTGTAAAATATTAAAAAAAATATATAATACAAACTAATATAATAATCTCGATTCAAATTTAATCGTCGATACGCTGTTTTATTTTAAAAATTGACAAAAAAAAATTTCTCCAAGCTATTTCCGACTTTAATTATTTTTTTTTCTTCACCCTGAAAATAAAAAAAAAATTATATTAATAATATAATCATACTTATTATTATACAAAGTATTGATGCAAAATAGAAAATTGTTTTGATAGAGTGGATGAAGTATTTTAGAAAATAGTAAATTTTTGTAAAAGGGCAGTGAACTCACTCCACGTACCTGATGCAAATAAATACATGCATAAAATAAATCCAGAAAAATAAAGAAAAAAGAACTAGGGAAAAAAAAGTACCTTGTTAAGGAATTGAGGCGTATAGAAAATATGTTTTCGGGGGGGGGGGGGGGGGGGGGCGAACTCAAAAATTTTCATATTTTTTCGCAGGGCGGAAAAATTGTTTCCAACACAAGTATCGATATTGGCTATACACCCGTATAATAAGTATGTAGATTTGAAAAATTTCGGGGGGGGGGAGTCCGGGCCTCCTTGGCCCCTCCTTATATACACCCCCCTGTTCACTGTATACCCGGGCATCTAAAAAATAGTATTTTAATCTAATAAGAAAAAGATTTATATTCTCTTACCATGGCAACCATTTCTTTTGTCTTTCCTATGAAGATATATATTATATTAATATATATAAGAAGATTATTTATAAGAATGGAATGAAAACCGTGATAAAAAAAGTCTTCTTATTTAAAGTTTAAAAAGACACAGGAACTAGGCCCTAGACGATCAATCATTTTGATCAAACGGCTGTCAATCAATTGACGCGCGCTTCAATCAAACCTTCAATCTTTTGATCAAAACGCAGTCACAGTTGAGTTTTCGACTAGGAAATATGCTTCGAACAAAGGTGTCCAACACCGATTTCGCCTTTCTTGCATTGACGTTGGTTCCGGTTAAAGTGAAAAACAAAAATAAGAAATGACGTTGGCCCAAAGAAATCTCTTCACTCGTGAGAATTTACTCAATTACAATTCTATTATGAGGCTCACAAACTCATGTTGTGAACTTTGTGGGCTTTTTATTCCAATTTCGTCTTCATTTTGTATCTTTTTTTGGGAAAGCGGGTTTAAACTCCATAGTTGCCTGACGTGTGATTGACGTAATGATTGATCAAACTGGGCTTAGACGATCAATCGATTGAGACAAATGATTGTGTCATTAAAACTTTCTATCAATCACCTTGATTGATTGGCTCAAGCGTCAAACAGGTTCTTAGACGGTCAATCTGGTTTTTCAATCTTTTGATCAAAATGATTGACCTCCTTAAACTAAGAATCAACAATTGCTCTCCAATTTTAGAGCATTGTTGATTTCTAAGTATTATTTATTAATTATAACAATGGAGCTGCTCAATTTTCGCTATTAGACCAATAAGGAAAAAAATGAAATAAGAGAGAGGGTAAAGACAAAAAAATCCCAAAACCTTAAAAAAAAAAAAAATAGAAAAAAAGGCGTATAAGAAAAATTATATTTTCATACATTTTTGAGGTAATTGTTTATTTAATAATTAATTTGAAATATATACATTTGTATTTTTTTTTTGTTTTTCATTTATTTACAAAAAAAAAGTTCATTAACAAATAAATAAATAAAAAAAATGAAGAAAATAGAATATGAGAGAAGAGTAAAAAAAAAAAAAAAGAAAAGGAATGAAATCGAATTTATCTATCACCGATAATATTTAAATAAAAAAAGGAACATGCATCATAATATAATAATATTTATTTATTATACTTTTTTAAGCTTTGTTTCGGCAAGAAATTGTTTTAGGCCCTTTTTTTATAAAATAAAAAAAAAATTGTGGTTTTTATGTTTGATTGAGAGAGTATTTTTTAAGAGAAAGTGTTTTTTTAAAAATGTGGGAAAGAATTTTTTTTTGTTTTTGGCACTCGAAGAGTAGAGAGATTGAGAAAAAGAAGGGTTCGTTGTATAAGGGGAAGAGATTTATTTATTTTAAGAAATTTTCCATAAGGGCTGTCACATCAAAGAGCTTGATGGAATTTGAAAAAAAAAAAAAAAAAAAAATGAACTTCCTGCTATGATGCCAGAACCTGAAGAAGAAAGATTCCCCCTCCACATAAAAAAAAAAATGAACGATTATTGATTAAGTAGCATTCAAATTTTTTGAAAAATTACATTTGTATATGAGAATTTTAAAATAAATCTAATTGAACTTGTAACGATTAGAGATTGGCTAATTCGTCAATGTATATATATATATATATATATATATATGAATATAGAAAATGAAAAAATTGAACCAGCCTATATATATTGGCTGGTTCAATTTTTTCATTTTTTTTTTTTTCAATTTTCGACTTGAAAAAACATTCGCGGGCCGAATAAAATTATCTGTCGGGCCGGGTTTGGCCCGCGGGCCGTATTTTGGACACCTTTGATTAGTTCAAAGGTGTCCAAAATAAGGCAATGAATAGGAGACGAAATAGCACTGACAAAGGTAGATAAAATCAGCATGGGGTAATAAAAAAGTTTGGAATACCAATCCAGACGTCAAATAACAAAATATTTTGACTTTAATTATAAGAACAATTAAACCGTCAAAATTTTTTTTAACCCTACACGCATTTTAGACAGTTCAATAGAAGAAGAAACTCGTAAGGTTTCTTTGTCAGTTCAAGAGGCAAAAAGCTCTACGTTTGTGTAACGAAAAATCGTGATTTGATTAAAATAAAAAAAGGGGGAAATTTCAGAAATTTGGAAGAATTTATCCTTTTACCAAATTTTATAAAATTTGATCTGGATCATAATTTTGGCTTAAATATGATGTTAACCATTTTTGAAAAACGTAGTATGTTAGAAATAGAGATAGAGAAGTGACATCCCTTGATTTAATTTGCTCCTTTCCAACCCTTTTAAAAACACATTCTCTTCAACCACTAAACTATTTTCATTCAGTAAAAACAAGTACAAAAAAGCAGAGATGAATTATACGTATTTATAATAATAAATTAATTAAAAATAAATAAATAAATAAGATGAAAAAAGCAAAAAAAAAAAAAAAAAACATGCTAAACTAAAAATCATTTTTTTTCATTTTTTTTTTTTTTGCTTTTTTTTTATACAATATTTTTCCCCTTAGATTGATTGAATATTTACAATAAAAAATTACAGTTTGATTACTTTGATTTTTGAATAAACTTTGTTTTTTTTTATTTTTTTTTTTTTTTTAGCCCAACAACATCTTCATGTTTGGTGATATATTTTTTTTTTTTTGTAAAATAATTATAATAATATAAATAAAAATATTTTTTTATCACATTTTTTTTTTGTTTGAGACTTATTATGTTGTATGTTTTTTTTTTCTTCAAATGTTAAATTTGAATTGAGAAATGAGTTTAAAAATAAAAAAATAAAAATTCTTCTAGCTTGCATGCAACAAGTGCGTCGCCGAAGACTTTTTTTTAACCCCTTAGACAATTTAACCTTCGGAAAGAAAAGAAAAAGTGTTTCTTTAATAAAATAAAATAAGAAAATTAAGCAAAGGTGACCAATCCATATTTAAATTTAAAAAAATATCAATGTTACAATAAGGATGTGTCAAAATGAAATTAATTAAAAAAGATAACTAAGTAATTCAAACCCCACAGTTTTTAGTATTTGTCAAAAAAACAGTAAATCTCTTTTGGTTTTAGGAGACGTAGAAGACAAGGAAATTGAATAAAAAACTTCTATTTAATTATTAATCGTCGATGTTTCGGTCGCCAATCACGACCTTCATCAAGACGATTAATTGTCCAGTCGATTAATTGTCCGCCAATCACGACGTTTAATCGTCTTGATGAAGGTCTTGATTGGCGACCGAAACGTCGGCGATTAATAAATATGCTGAAGTTTTTTATTTAATTTCCCTGGCTGCTACATCTCCTATATCCAATTTAAAGTCTACAGCCACTTTTCATTGCTAGGTAAATCTCTTTTTTATGTTTAAGAGAAAAAAATTCAAGGAAAATATCTGGTGTGACTACAATTACCGAAAGGAAATTTGCTGTCACACTAGTTTTTTTGTGTAGCCTATATTTTGGGACTACAAAATATTCACCATTTCAAAATTAACTGGTTAAATAAAAAAAGTTGTTTAGAATCTAATTTAGAATTTTTCTAGAGATTATTTAACCATATATATATACAGTATATATATTTCAAATAGAGACAAATAAACAAAAGTACAAATAACTTAAACAAAAACTATGGAAAAGAAAAATTACTTAGTAATATTTTTCAATTTTAAATCAGAAAAAAATGAAATAATTTTTGAAACATCTTCGATTTGGTCACCTTAATCAAAACAATAATAAAAAAAGATACAAATACAATATATTAGTGTTTAAAGAAAGAAGAATGTTAAAGAAAGAAATAAATAAAAGCAGACGAGCGCAACCGGGAGGCGGAGGGAGGGGAGAGTTAAATCCAGTGACGTCATTTCAGTTTTTGCTTGGGAGGGGGGGAGCAAACAATTTTTTTTTGCTTCCTGTGATACTTAATTTATATTACATATATATATATACCTCTATATTTTTATCTATACCATCTTCTATACTTATTTATAAAGAAAGAATGTGAGTTTGTTCGTATTTAGGGGCTTAGCCAGAATTGGGGGGGGACAGCAAATGCCCCCTCTGTCCCCCCCTCAAATGACGTCCCTGGTTAAATCCTTCTCTCCCATGAGAGAATGTTTGCACTTGTTTTAAATAATACCCCGGAAGAATCTCGCTTGATATAAAACAGGAGAATCACTTAAATAAATTGCGGTTTGTGGAGAGAAAAAATTTATTTTAAATTTAATAACGCCGAAGAACCCTGGTTAATATTAAACAGGAGAATGACTTAAAAAAAAGCAAATCCTATTAATATTTAAAAAAAAATCATCCCTCCTCCCCTAGTTGCGCAACTGAAGCAGAACAAGTTCCAATTTCCTTAGGTTAATTCTTAGAGCATAAACTGTATCTCAAAATTTGGCAAAGAGATGTTAAAGATGACGTGAAAATATAATTAAGAAATATATGGGTTTTATTTTATAATAAATTAAGAAAAAAAAAAGAAACGAACAAAATTAGAGAAAGTAAATTGGAGTTTAAGGTGTGCGTCTCGAGGTGGTGATTTTGAGAGGTTCCAGGGACCACAATTTTGAAGCTATCGACCTCAATTTTTTTTTTTTAATTTAAGCTATTTAAAATATGTACAATTTAGAAGCCCATTTTTCGATTTTCGAAAAAAAAAAATTTTTTTTTAAGATTAATCCAATTAAATAAAAGATAATTAAAAAAAATTCTGTCTATATCTTTTAGATAATTAAATTAGTAATCATTGTGTTAAAGAATAATTAATTTTTTGCCTTTAATTAATTAGCTGGAACCTTTCAAATAAAATGGATTAAAATGCTTGTTTCCCTATGGGCAGAACTAACGACATCTCTTGCCGCCTCGAGTAACCTGTTTCTGAATCGGCTAATAACGGTTTTTCGAGACGATCACCTTAAAATATTATTACGACTTGGCTGCAGTAGATAGATTTGATTTTAGTAAAAAAGAGCCGGTTCAGCCAAAGTAAATGCTTCTTGTGTTTATTAAAGCTTTTGTGGGTTGTATTATTATTATTATTGGAGTTTTTAATTATAGACCACATTTGTATTAATTATTTAATAAAAATATAAATACTGAACAACGTTTCGACTGCTTATAGTTGACTTGAGTCGGAGCAAGTGCACAGTGCTTGAAAAACGACCGCAGATTAAGCAGTCGAAACGTAGTACAGTATTTATATTTTTAATAAATAATTAATAACAAATGTGGTCTATAATAATGATCCCGGAATACTGAAATTGGCTGAACCGGTTCTCCCTCAAAAAAAAAACAAATTTGTAAAATAATGTTGTAATAAATAAATGTTAACGAAAACAATAAAACACACTTTGGTCAGTTGTTTCATGAAATAAAGTTGTTAAATTAAAAGAAAAATTTAATCAGACTCTGTTTTTACTTTCTCTTATTATAATCAATAACTCCCTTCTAAGCCAATTCAAGAATATTTAAAAAAATGTAATTTGTCAATTCGTTATAAAAAAATAAAAAATTTTTTTCTTTCAATTCAGGCGTAAACCAGCCCTTTTTTGGGAAAATTCATTTTAAATCATTTTTAATTATTTTTTAAGAAATATGTTCAAAAGATTGAGAAGATTAATTAAATGGAATGTTGCTTGATTATATACCGTATGTATATATATGTATATGCAAATAAAAATTTTATTATTTTTTTCTTGGTGTTGTTAATTTAATTTTATTAGTTTATTATTTAAAGCTTTTGTGGTTTGTATTATTATTATTATGGAAGTTTTTAATTATAGACATTTGTTATTAATTTTTTATTAAAAATATAAATACTGTACAACGTTTCGACTGCTTATTCTGCAGTTCACTTGCAGCAAGTACTTGAAAACGATTGCAGAATAAGCAGTCGAAACTTTGTACAGTATTTATATTTTTAATAAAAAATTAATAACAAATGTGGTTCATAGTGAATAGAAACATTTGATGCCGAATTCACACGGGAATAGACATAAATCGTTTTTTTTTTTGTGTGAGTGTCATGTGATTGGAACAGACACTCACTATTATTTATAATTTCTCTTTTCAATCTTTTGATCAAAATTTTTTATTTTATACTATAGATTCTAAAATTGATCCTTCTTTATATGATATATACTTTTTTTTTTAAATTTTTTGATCCCACCAAAACATGTCTACAGAACCAATAATTTTTTATTATTTTTT
The DNA here is from genome assembly GCA_023213315.1 of Euborellia annulipes. NCBI lineage: Eukaryota > Metazoa > Arthropoda > Insecta > Dermaptera > Anisolabididae > Euborellia > Euborellia annulipes. The sequence continues at coordinate 80,235 of JAKCPI010001750.1, read as the reverse complement.
CTTTTTTTTTTTTATCTTTTTAATAACAATTAATCATAATACTTTCAAATTGTATTAATTATGTTTTTTTTTATATAGACTAAAGTCTAAAACTCAGTAATTAATTAAATATATATTTTATATTTTCATTTTTGTTTTTTTTTTTATTAGCAAGTTATATAACAGCCAATAGATCTCTGTGATAATTAATTTATTTCTCTTGAGTCTTCTTAATTGTTTTTATTATTGTTTACTACTAGGTGTGTTTTGTGTATATGTGTCTATCTTTTTTAAGTTCCAGAATTTGTTAACTGAGTAAACTTTGAATTTAGTTTTGTAGTGGAGTTTTTAATATGTAGTTATTTTGCTAACATTTCAGTCTGAATTGTTTATTAGTTTCATAACTACTGGTCTTAGTAATTTTATTTTTCCCGATTAAAAAATAATATTTTCTTTATCCAATTTAAATAAATTTTTGTAGCATGCGACGGGATGCGAACTCTTGACCTCGAGCACAAGAGGCAGAAACTCTACCACCGAGCTATCTTATCCAAAATTATTTACAACGTATTTGTTTTAAAACAATGTAGAGTGTTGTTTAAGATTTATTGGCTTACAGTGTCGATTGTTTCCACAATCCGACTGTGATTTTTTAATAATAAATATATATATGTTATATTATAGTTGTGGTTGTTGAGTTGTATCAAGTAAGGGCTGCGAAAGCAGAGACTAGCAGCTTTAAATATTTTATTGGGCCGACGTTTCGGTCTCGATAGTGGTCACTTCATGTATATATAAATTGTTTTTAACAGTTTCTTGTTGTATCTTATTGTAGATTCTTTATTTTTATTTTCCATTGTTTTATGTAAAACTGTTAAAAATAATTTATTTATATATATGTATATGTATACATGAAGTGACCTCTGTCGAGCCGAAACGTCGCGACGTTTCGGCTCGACCGACGCGTCGGTCCAATAAAATATTTAAAGAAAAAAATTTGGCTGCCAGTCTCTGCTTTCGCAATCTTTCCTTATATATACAGTATATGTTATTGATAAGAATTTAGTCTCTTATTTAACTATTATCTTATAAATAATGAAACAAATTTGTCCGTGGTAGGCAAGTTGAATTTTATACATGATTTTGTAGTTTTATACATCGCGGATAAAACGTATAGATCTCGGATGCGCATGCGCGAACCCAACCAGAAAGAAAATTCAAATAAAATTCATTTATCTTTATAACCTCTTTTTTCAGAGAGTTGGTTTTTTAGTTTGTTTTACATCTGCCTAGTTTTATCCGGGGTAGTTTTAACCATGTATAAAACCGTGTATTATACTCGGCAGGATCAAACTTGCCAATTCTGTTGGTGGGGCTAATTTTAGAAGTCTTGATAAATATTTTATTATAGAAAATCATAGTAGGTTTCCTAATTTTCATAATAAGCATGAAGATGAAGAAATCGTCGAAACTAAATCTTCAACAACAATCTATATTGTTTTAATTTTTCAAAATAAGTGAAATTGTTGTAAAGAAATTTTCTATTTTATAAAATAGAAGAAACTTCTCTCCGTTATTTAATTCAGCCCTCAGGCCATATTTGTTCAATTTTGTATTTTAGGCCTATACCAGCTATATAATAGTGGCCATTATAAGCAGGTTAACAAATTATGGAACTTTTATTTATTTAGTGTATATTTATATAAATATTTTTCTGTGTAAGTCGGTATTCAATCGTATATTCATTTGTATTTTCTTAATATTATTTACAAGAATACCATATTCAATGATTTTTTTTTTTTTAATTCCCTGAATTTGGAAACTTCGATTAAACGACCATCTTTATATAATACTGACAATAAACTATATTTATTAATATATAATAATAATAATAATTAATAATAATAATAGTAACTTAATCTAAAATATCTTCCCTATCTAATGATTTATATATGTATAGTAATTTTTTAAAAATCCATAAAATTGTTTTGGATTTGGTTCGTCCAAGATATAATATATATGTAAATATATATATATATATACTCGTATATATTTTTTCATATATATATATTATATATAAAACATTCACATTCATACATTTTGAAAGGCTGCTTTTTTTTAAGAGGCCTTTTTCTTTTTTTTGTGGCCTCTTGAAAAAGCAAGACACCCTAGGCGACCCGCAATTGAGATTTATTTCTGAGATATTAGAACCTTCCTTGCTTGTTATTTTTCTTTTTCTTATTGCTGATTTCAATTTTTTTCAATTGACGAATAAATTGCATCTATGTGTGAGAAGAACTAAGAGGCTCTCAAAACAATTTTCTTTTTGTTGTTTTAAACTCTGCATTTTTTTTTTTCGTTTGTTCGTAAAAATTCATATCCAGGTCTATTCTCTAAGCATATTAACTTTTAACATCTGAAATCAGAGTTAATTCATTTTACCACCTTGCATTAAATTGCTTTTCTGTAAGCAAAAACGCCAAAGCGTTAACATTTAATCAATAGTGTTAAAAATTAATGTCAGCTGGCTTTAATATTTTAACGCCGTATTTAATGCATCAAAATGGCGTCTTTAATCTTAAAAGTAAGGTTATGATTTTGTCAGATTTGAAATAAAAGCAACATATTAATGTCGCTATTAAAACCTGGTTTAGTGAATAGCATTTTTTAACGCTGGTGTGACAGATAGACCTACTAGATTGAAAATAACAAATCGTTTTAGTAATGCGCTTGCGCGAGAGGTTATCCAGGGGTGTAAAAACACGAACAAGCAGAAAACATAGCTATCTTCATATGGATCGTTAACACCTGGTGCTAAAAAATAAAATGTTGCGGTTAAATCTTATTTTAGAGAATAGCATTTTTTTAACGCTGTTATTACTTTACTTTTTAACACCCATTTGTTGATGTTAAATTTTAATGTCTGTTTTAGAGAATAGACCCGTATGAGTGTTGAAATGGAAACACATGTAATTGCTTATTCTTGAAAAAATCATCAATAATATAATCCTAAAAGCCCCTGTATATTAACAAAAGTATTATTCAAAAATATTGGACTATTCGAAAAGAGGCTTAGCGCTCTTGTGATGCTGCATTATGTTCTTTTATAAAGTTAATTTTAAAGAATTTAAATTTTTTTAATCAAAATAAGACATTTTTTCTTTTTCGTTTTGAGGCCCTTAGGTTATTTTTATATATTTTTTTTAAATCTAATATTAATTTTAATATTTTCTTCTTAAATATGTAAATCGAAATAATACTTTTTCAAAAATAGGATTTTTTTGTTTATATGTATATTATATTTAGTATATATTTTATATTATTTATTATAGAGGCGCTTTTTTATTTAAGGAAATTTTAAGAATTTTGTTTATTATTATTATTATATAATTATATATATATATATATTTTTTTGGAATAATTTAGTTTTTTTTTTGTTTAGATATATTTATATCATCATCAACATCATCATATTTATTCAATTCTCAAAAATTCGTTTGTTTTTATTTTTACTCATAAAGCGAAGGTTTTAATATTTTTTTAGGCATTTTTTTTGTTCGTGTTTCGTATTTTTTGCCTTATTCGTTTTAGACACAACACATGGGAGAAATCAAAAGTTTTAGAGAGTAAAAAAATAGTAGACAGAGAAAGAGAGTGTGAATTCTGAATTATCAATTAGAAATAATTGTTTTTAAGTACTCCACTTAAGTGCGAGTTCTCTTTCGTTATTTATTAATTAAGTACTTCTTATTGCGAATTCAGAAATCTAGTCGAATCAGATCCAATCATAATAGAGAGATATATAGAGTTCAATCCATTTATTTTTGAGGGGGGAATTTTCAGCCAGATATACTGTAAAGAGAGATTATATATTCGAAGCCACATTCAAAAGATGGAAGCACACAATTTAAAGAGATTCTCGTTTCGAAAAGTGGCCAAGAAAACGTCTTTTAATAAATATGAAGACGTCTTCGTGGACACTCGAATCGACATCAAAATGGCGGCCATAAAATGCGCCAAGGGGTCAAAAAAGCTCGGGTAGAGAAGATGGCACCAGTATGCAAAGTGTAGTTGAATTGGTGTGTAGTAAAGAGTGGTGTATTTATTTTTTTATATAGCTATATATAAATTTATTTTAATTTAGAAAGATTTGCGAAAAATCAAATTCACTTTTGGCACAGAGAAAAAATTTTTAGTTTTATTTTATTTTATAAAAAAGGAATGATAGAAAGATGCGTAAGAATATAATTTATAAAAATTCATTAAAATAAATGAATAAATATTGGAATGATAAGTTGTTGTTATTATGGAAGATTTTATTTATAGACCACATTTTGTATTAATTATTTATTAAAAATATAAATATTGTACAACATTTCGACTGCTTATTCAGAAGTCGTTTTCAAATTCTGTACACTTGCTCCGACTCATGTGAACTAACCTTAGGGGCCGTTACGTAGATTTTATATACAACGACGTCAGCGCCATCTACAATCATCCCTATGAAGTTAGACACAAACTTCAGCGCCAATTCATAGAACACAGGGGTAATTTCTAGGAAATTTGTAAATCTAACTTCATAGAAATGACTGTAGATGGCGCCGGCGTAGTTGTATATAAAATGCACGTAACGGTCCCTTAGAGATTAGTTCATTTGAGTCGGACCAAGTGCACAGTAGTTGAAAACGACTGCAGAATAAGCAGTCGAAACGTTGTGTAGTATTTATATTTTTAATAAACAATTAATAATATAATGTGGTCTATAATTAAAACTCCCAAAATAATAATAATATAAACCACAAGAGCTTTAATAAACACATTCATGAATAAGTTGATTGGAAATTAAAAATCAAGAATATAAAAATAAATTATTATTAATACAAAACACGCCTACAAAAATATACTTTAAAATGGTATTTTTTAATAAATAAAAAAATATGATATAATCCGTGATTGGGGCTTGAGAATGACACTTGCTTGATTTTTTTCGGTTTGTCGCAAATCTTAACAAAACGAATAATAATTTTTGTTTCCTTTATTAGAACGTACATGTTTTGTTTATGTAGTGTAAGTGTGTAAGTGTGTATAGTGTCATTGTAGTGTGTGTGTATGTGTGTGCAGATGTATAATGGCCCGCCATAAACCATTTTGAGAGAAGACGATAACGCCGAGCCGCGAGGATCCCGTTTTTTTTTTTTTTTTTTTTTTGTTTGTTTATTAATAAATTTATTTTACAGTACACAAGCTGAGAACACCCCCATCATCCGTCAGCCGATATCTCCTCCGCCTCCACCACCACCGCCACCGCCAGTACCACCTCCACCGCCACCAGCACCGCTTCCACCACTGCCAGAGCTGCCAGTCAGTGAATGATTGTAAATGGCAGCTCTGTAACTATACCTGTTGGTAGGTGACGGTCGTCTTTCAGGTACCGGCGGCGGTACTAGACTACTACATCCTTCAGCTAAAGGTGTGGCCACCACTTGTCCCGCCGTCGCCGATGTCGATCCTGATGAAGTTACTGAAGGCGGTGAACCGGCCGCTGCCTCTTCTTCACCGACGTCGACCTCAGCTAAACTCGGCTCCAGATCCGCGTATTGTGACAATCTTTCACGCAGGATATAGGAGTAGGTGCGGTACCGATTCAACTGAAATCAAGACGCCATTCTTGAGACTAATGAACTATAAATACTCTAAAACTTCTATATTATTTTCTTTAGCAGATTTTTATAGCTTTTCATAGGCTACCTTTTGTTGTTTCATCTTTCTATCGATCTTTGTTCAGCACTCTTGCAAAAAATGGCAGACTAGTCTAATAGCCGGCATTATCAGATCATGTATAAGCCTATATTTATATATTTTCATGATGTTATAAATGATATAATTCAAATATAATATATAATAATATTTATAAACTATTCATTATTAAAAGATCAAAGAAATTCAAAGAAATACATGAGATTAAATATAGCCGTGCTCTCGGGCTTGGTGTAGTGGCTAGCGTGCTGGCCTTCTATACCAAAGGATGCGGGTTCGGATCCCAAGCAGTCCGGTGATTTTATTTAAGCCATTTGGATACCAAATGGCTTGAATAAGAATGCCTGGACCCCCAATAGATATATTAATTAATAACGGTTATCGTAAAAGTCTTATATGGCCTGAGTCTGCCAAAGACTGTCTGCATGTGTGTGTGAGTGTGAGTGGAAAAAAAAGTGTGAGTGTTATAAAAAAAAATATATAGACCTACCATCCTGCCATCTGTTGGCAAATTTACGTAATGGTTGGGCTTTTTGGCTAACTTTTTAAGACCCCTAATTCCATCTTATCGGCAAAAAAATGCGAACATGCCTCCATAAGCCCCTCAATTGTCTCAAAGGACCAAATATATTTAAAAAAATCATACAATGACAAGACGTCAATTACCTCGTGCGTCAAGTAAGAGTCCTTTTCCCGGTAATTTTGTACTACTAACGACTTGGCACCTCGCTCAGGTGGTGAACGTCGGTGCTCCTCCAGTTCCATTTCTAGCCTTTGTACACGTTCTTCATGGTCTCGGAGTTGTTCTCTCTAAGCAAACAAATCAAACAGATCAAGAGTTAAACTCAGATGTCAATTAAAAAAAAAAAGAAAAGAAAAAAATAGAACATATCTTTTGAATGATTTATGAAAATTTGTTATAACGAACTTCTTTAGATAAATTATATACTCACGAGCAAAAAAAATAGAATTAATGCGTTGTTGGTAATTTTAATGATACTTTTTCTTTGCAATTTATTTGAAATTTAAATATATTCGAAATCGCCCTCCGGCTGAGGGAGTATTCAGCAGTAACTGATACAAGTTCTGAGGTTGTTGTCATTAACCAACGAAAAATCTTTATCAGTTGAATTAAAGCCATATTCAGAGAGAATTTTCCAAGATGGCCTGCAATTGGACGTCAACAGTAGGCCTACCAATCGATTTATTGTTTCCACAGTTCTTCGAAAAAAATATTTTATATTCTTTAAAATTTATTCAGAGGGAAGGATTATCACTCGGATCATCCGACCCTTTCCCGAAAAAAACTTCCAAGCTACGGCCCTGAGGGTAAAAGATTTTTAAGATTGTATTTTATTTTGATAACATCGGATGTGAGGAAGCCTGAGTCCGTATACCACCAGAAAACTCTCACTCTTAAAATAAATGGTTGACCAGAATTGTGTCTAATCTTGAGAAGTATTGAAAAGTAATTATCTAGAATGAATAAGTTTTCCGAGACTAAGAGAAAAGAAGAGAGAGTTTACCAGATTGAATTTGGTGTGGCTACATGGTAGAAGAGGTCTCTGGAATTTGTTCTGGGATCCGACTGCACCAGCCAACGGCTGCGCTGAGAAACTTGCGCACACGAAATTTATGGTATCAATCCAGGATTGAAGCTCCTTCGAATCACTAAAAATAAAAGAAATACATTATAATGATGAAAAATATCTAAACAATTGATATTCTTTTATTTTCAAGTTAGCTCGATCTGATATGACCCTAGAGGTTTCATCCTTTATTTCCCTAAAACAAACTATTTACATGAATGGATTCTTTCAATATTTCTACCCTCCTTTTTTAAACTAAATATCTAATTTATTTAATCTAATTAATCCTTTTCAGTTTACCATGTAGAAAATATTTTGAAATTTTGATAAGAACATTGAAAAAAGCAATAATAAAATAAATATATAACTAATAAATAAAATTTTTTAGCTCCCCTTCGCTGGGGGGGAGGGGCAGCCCCCTAGTTACCCCCGTGATTATTTAATAAATAAAATTTAAAAGCATCTCATCTTATTTTTGAATATAAATTATCTAAAAAAAAAAAATATAAAATGTCAAATTAATAAGAATGAATGTAGTGAATCTTGTTTTTTTCCTTTCTCGAGTGTTCGCGAATGCGTACCTGAGTTATTTACGTAAATTACAGTTATTTACGAGATTTTTGTAAATAGCTGCAAAATTGTGTAAATAACCCAACTCTGTTATTAATATAAAGCTCCCAATATGGCAATCTTAATAAAGAAAGATAATCCAGGTTTTAAATAAATATACGTAAAGTGTGAAGATCTAAATCGATTCTTAGTGAATAAGAATCGATTGCCTTGGAATATATTAATAATATTTTTTTTTTATATTCAACATTTGGTCAAGACCATCATAAAGAGTAAAAAAAATTACTTTAGGAAAATTAAATTTACTTTAATTAACTAATTAACACAAATTTAATTAAAAAAAGCACCTTGTTTGAAAGAGATATTCCGCTTGATCGGCGGTCTGCAGTCGAAACACATGTTGTTTTTTGACGTAATCACTCGCCCGGGTTGCTAGTGCATGATGAATGCGTATAGCATTGTGAAGGTGATCAGTGAGCGCTCCTTTTCGGAAACCGTGTTCGTCTTTATGCACGTAGAGAACTAATCCTTTGAGCGTCACGAAGCACATTTTCCAGGAACGACGACCAAATGATGCTACAAATAAAATATTATAAATTAAATATAGGAAAATAAATATCCTTCAGAACCTTATTTCCTTTTAATATATAGTAAAATTCAGATCAAAAGATTAATTGATTTCACCCTCGGCTTCACATTAACACAATTACAAAGTTCTCTTTTTATGAGAAATGAGACAAAATCTGGTTTTGACGTTAACATATTAAGCATCCAGAAAGTTTCTGGTCAAGTGATGCTGAATTTCCACTTTTCCAACTTCTTCTATCTTGGGCTTATCCCTTTGTGCGGTCGGCAAAATTAATTTATAAAGAATGAGAATGAGATCGAGAAAAAAGCAAGCCCGTCTCATGGCCTGATGCCTAACATGGAAAAGAGAAAAAAGGCTGACATAAAGGAAAGGAAGAAATGCCAGCCTTAGCTCGGATAACTCGTGGTCGCCATCCACGTACTCACTAGACGTGAGACCCTGAGGAATTTCCACTTTTCCAACAACTTATTATTAGTATTATTGGAAGGCCTCCTCCATACGATCATATTATTATTATTATTATTGGTTCAACTTCAACGGGGGAAGGGAGGGGCGGGCGGCATATTAGAATATTAGTAAGGAGGGGCGGCAAATTAAATTTTGCCCCTCCTAACAAATCTCTTAGTTCCGGCCCTGGTCTTAATTATCATTTTAGTATCTATATACCTGGTATTCTATAAGATATAAAGATGTTAAGAGAAAATTATTTTTAGGATAAAGAGTACACATTTACTTTTTTTGCCATTTGGTTCGATGCAGCTCTTTTTAAGCGTATATCCTTTTTTAAATTCAGTCGCATTGGCTGCATTAGGTACATCCAGAAAAGGATTCGAAGTTCCCATAAAACTGGTTGGTCCTTCGCATCCGTCTCGTAATTTCCCACTGCCGATGAGTCCTCCACACTCGTCACCTTCTTCGTCCCTGAAATATGTCATTTTAAAATAAAAATGTATTTATATATAATAATAATATAAAAAAAAAAAGTTCAACCATAGGTTTTTGTTTTAATTCATATTTGAATAATTATCAATAATTTTTAAGAAATTTTGTTAAATAAACTATTAATAGAATGAATAATTCTATAAAAAATTTGTACATTTTATAAGGTATATAAAAAAACTTTATAAGTATTAGAAGAGAAGGACGGGTGAAATAAAAAACTGAACAGTCTTGCCGGGTGAAATAAAAAACTTTATATTCTGTCGCCGACGTCTCGAGAGCTAGTCGCACTCATCTTCAGGGCTCGCAGAATTGTCAAAAACATGTGGTGTGGTACTGCATATTATTATCATGTTTAAACATGTTTGTATTATTTTGCATCGTCATAAAAGTGTGCAAATATACAAATATGATCGAAAGTGTATTTTCATCACTTGCTGTTTTAATGCAGTTTCGATCGCATAGTTGTTTGTTGAATGGTTTTGTATATTTGCACACTTTTATGAAGATGCAAAATACAAACATGTTTAAGTTTACATGATAATAATATGCAATACCGCCTCATTTGTGACAATTCTGCGTGCCCTGAAGATAAGTGCGACTAGCTCTCGAAACGTCGGCGACAGAATATAAAGTTTTTAATTATACCTGGCTGATGTGTTTCAGGAAGGCTCCCGTCCTTCTCTTCTAATTAAATATCTACAGCCATCAAACTCAACAAAGTTATCAAAATTTATAAGGTATTAAAAAAAATTCAAACGGTATTCTATTTGATATATTGCAAAAAGTATGATTGTCAGACTTTAGAGAGTGAATTGAAAAGATGTGTTAATAGCCTAAAATTTGGCCTGATTCACAGATATTTTCTTAGAAAGGAAATGGGTAGACAGACTCTTTGCAATATAATTTGGGAAGAAAGACAGATGATAACATATTTTCTATTTTAAGAATTCAGCATATGAAATTTAATTTAAATGTTTAATGCGATTATCATAATTGAAAAAAATATAAATATTGATTGATTTTTCAACCAAGAAAATAGATACGTAAATTCCTAAATACCTGTATTTACAGAATACGAATTATTAAATTTATGATTTTCTCATTGTAGAAAAAACTGAACTTGATTTTTAAGCGAGGAAAAATTTGAAAATGATTTCAAAAGGGCATTTTCTTTTTTATAAAAGAATATGAAATTTTCTTTATAATCGGTCTCAAAATCATTTCGAAATATTAGTTAAAGGAAAAAAAATAAGGAAAGCTAACCAAGGCAGCAATATCCCTGCTTCCGGACAGATATCAATTTTTAAGATAAATAATAAGGAGAATTTAGAAATAAATCAAATTATTCCAACTCGGTTGATTATCAATTTTACGAAACAAAAAGAAAAAACATCAAATACTTACAAAGCCCATTCGAGTGGACAATTTTTAATGGCAGAATATAGATGTTTAAGTACATCACGAGGAAAATTATCACCATCGTTTAATTCGGAAAGATTTTCAATAAATTCCGCACAAGACATTTTGCGGCCAATATTTTGTCCGTGAAGATCCGTGTTGAGCAACATAATAGCACAAGTGAGAGTATGCACTGCATCTAATAATAAAAAAGAAAATTAAATAAAATATTAGTAATAATTCTATAAGAAAAAGGATTTCTCTTATTTTGATACCTTGAGAGTTGAACGTGCCCGGATTACATTCTAAATATCTTTTACTGAAATGTACTAGAACTCGTTCACGTTCTTGAGTTTCTCCCGCTAGGGAAAATTGTTTTAGGAATTTTCTTAAAGCTTTGTCTAGTGTGTCCCTTTCGAAACTGAAATATTTTAAGTATTCCTCAGCGACGACTCGGCTAAATTCATTGCTAAAACAAACAAAAAATTTAGTAAATGGTATGCTTAAAAGTAAATAAAAAGAATAGATTGAATGTAATTAAATAAAAACAGGAAAAATTAAAATTATCATTGATATAAAAAATTTCAACTAATACTTTTTGAAGAAAACTAATTCTGTCGAAACGTTTATTAATTAAAAATATTTGTTGATGAATTTATTTGGAAACTTTCTATAAAATAATAAATTGCAGAGATATCATTTATTTATATATCCGTATCTTGTATTATTTTCTCCATAAATTCAACTTTTGCTTAGAAATATTTTTACAAAATATATGTATTTTTTAATGAAGAGATAAAGGCAGAGAATTGGAGAGATGTGGCTGTGAGATATCAGTAAGTGAGATTTGGAGGACAGCAGCCAGGAAGGTAGCCTCTATTTAATAAAACAGACTCCTTTAACAAAACGTTTCGGCTAATTTTAATTGCGCCATCTTCAGTTGTTGTAGAGTCTAATAGGAAATAGAGTTGTCACTTGTGTGTTGTGCATAAGCGAATAGTTCAATGATGCTTATGTGTTATAACAATGCAAATATAATGAATATGATGAAACTTGTGAGAAGGCAAATATCGAAATTTCGACTCTACAACAACTGAAGATGGCGCAATTAAAATTAGCCGAAACGTTTTGTTAAAGGAGTCTGTTTTATTAAATAGAGGCTACCTTCCTGGCTGCTGTCCTCCAAATCTCACTTAAAGGCAGAGAAAGCAAAATAAAGATAAAAATTTTTATCCTGTTTTATTGAACATCACTGTCGACTTTTGGGCCAATTCTTCAGACCTTCATCAGGACATGTGTTTTATTTGCCTCGACCTTAGAGGGGCTCTTGGCCGAGTTATGGTCAGTCGTGAACCAAAGTCATGTCAACTGACGAATGTCCGAACCTATGTCAGAATCTGCCAAGAGCTCCTCTAAGCTCGAACAAAATGATGAAGGCTGAAAGAATCGGCGGAAAAATCGACATTGTTTTTCAATAAAGCAAAACAATTTTATTTCTTTTTCTTTGGTTGTCTTTATCTCTCCATTATACGTAAAATATACATTCAGCCACTATTCCTTGCAAAATATTTTTTTTTTACCCCAAAAAAATTCTGGATACCGCCGAAATTGAATCAACTATTAAATTATATTATTCAAAAATCTATTTAAACGTATATATGGCGTCTATAACGCTATCTTTGGGTTGCTTCCGTTTGGAATTTCGAAACGAAATTTTATATCGAATAATACAGGAGGTTGTAAGAGGATCCAATTGAAAAATGAAATTTTATATGCTGAATAGGATTTAGCCTTCCTGCCATTTTAAAGCACCTAAACATAAAGGAGAATAAAATATTTTATTTTATTATTTTTAATAAGTTGAGAGAAAAATTTTTATTATTTTTTTACTAAGAATTAGCAATGCTTAAAGGCCAGTTTACACGCTACGATATTATCGTTGAATGTAAACAGGACATTGTAGCGATTTATTGGAATTGGATGATCGATGCCGGCCGGCATCAATTTCTGCAAATCGTAACGATTTCACTTATTTTGCATTTGCCATTGTCGCTAGCTGTCGACAATGAAATATGACAATAAATCGATAAATCGTTACGATTTATCGAAGCGTATTATTGGGGCAATAAATTTGTCAATCACATCGTTACGATATATCGAAACGTGTAAATCGGCATTAAGAGCCTATCTCTAATGGCTCGATCAAAAGATGGTGCCATCAGTAAAAAAAACTTAAAAGCCAATTTTGTTTTGCTTATATAAAATATTTTAATATATTTCCCTCAATTATAATAATAAATGGAGATTTTTAATCCTTAGAAATAAATTAATTTTATTTTTTAAACAAATTCAATAGTAAATTTTTTATTTCTATCCAAATATGGAAATAACAATAGGGAGTGAAATTTGCCCGAGGACAAGAGTGATAATAATTTTTTTTCATCCTCCGGGGATTTGTCCCCCCCCCCCTGACTGAGACCCTGATGCCACCCCTGGGTTAAAAAAATTGCTGCTCACTTTTTACTAAGTTGCCTTGAGACATCTGACTTTTTGAATCCGTCAAGGGCGTAAAGGCGTTTTGCCAATCGAATAGCTGAGGGTATGTCGACCGCCTTTGGACTGATCCGGAAATCGAGACTCTCATCGTCGGATTCGTCTTCGCTACCCGGTGACGAGGAAGATGACGGAGGCGATCGGGTACCGTTATCGCCACCTCCGTTTTGTTGTTGATGATGCACGTTGTTATCGATAACGACACCCGACGTTGACGAATGATAAGTGGCCGTGGTCGTCAAAAGATCGCCGCTACTTGGACTTGAGTCGTACGCCTGCAAGACAACGAACAAAAAGTGTTATTTTTATAATCACATAACATAATAAATTCAAAGTGGTAATAAAATGGGCTTTTAATTAAAAAGAGAAAAAAATTAATTAATCTTGATTGAAATATAAACATAAACTGTTAATAATTTTTTTATTCGTTCTAAATCCTTGAAATTAATTCATCCAGCATCAAAATTCTAAGATTATCCGAAATATAAATGATTTAATTAAAATTAAAAGGCTTAATGGCTATTTATAGATACATAAAAGATTATTTTATATTCTATGGAGAAGGAAATTACCAAAATGTATTTTAAGAGAAAATTAAATAATGGCAACAAAATCTGTGGATCTTATTTTATCATTATTAATTTTTAATATTAGTGCGAATAACGTGAGAGAAATAGAAATCAAATCATGAACACAGACAACAAAAATGAATCGGAACTTTAGATGATTAATCTCGATCACTAAATTGATACTAATATTTAATTCATAAATTATTCAATTACTTACAATAAATAAATAAATAAATAACACAAGTTTAAGTTTCAAAAGGATTTTATTTTAGCTTATTATGCGCATTTCCCCGTTAATATTATAGCTATGACAAAACCTGACTATTACATTTATTAACAATCTTATTTATATTCATTGTATTGTAGATGGCAGCACTGTTCCTCTACTCTTTACTCATGTACAGTCACTTTCAATATTAACCGCCACCCTAGAGAATAGAGCCGTGAAGTTAGACAATCAGAGTGCAATCAAAATAAACTTTTTTTTAATATTGCAGTGGAAATACTATTTCTTGAGATAACAATTACGCCGGTTGTCTAACTACACAGCTCTATTCTCTACAGGTGAAGGGTTAAACTGAAACTGACTGAGCAATGAATATAAATAAAATTGTTAATAAATGTAATACTTACTTTGTGTCATAGCTCTGAAGATGACGTACTAAGTTTTAACGAACATATTAACGTCGAAATGCGCATAAACTAAAGATCCTTTTGAAACTTAACCTTGTGTTATTTATCATCATCACTATTTATAAAGCGCTAGCCGCTGACTTCCTATCTAGTGCCAACGGTGAAATCTTTGAATTATATCATAAATTATATATGACGTCTTTTTAATATTAACAAAGTATTAAATGATTATGATTAAGCTGAAATAGAACCGAAAATGGAAAAAAAGATTATTTTTAAAAAGAGGAAACAATTGCTTTAGGACTCTAATTATGTTCTTATTCTCCAATTAAAAATAATAATAGCCAGAATCTTAATATTTTTTGAACTCTTTATGCCCGTTTTTTTTTTTTTTTTTGAATAATGAGAATATAATTTTATTTTTATCTTGCCCAATCATATATTATTATAGGAAATAAAGCAAACTCTCTAAATATCTTAAAGGAAATTTACATGTCTCTAATATAAAATAAATGTTCCTTTTTAATTTCCTAAACACACTAATCATGCATAGAGAGGGAGAACGTCAAAAGATTATTTATATACATATATATAGCCATTTATGCTCTTGGTGAGATAGTGAATTGTGCAAATGATGATGGCATGCAATTATTATAATACATATTTATGAGATTTTTTAAAAGTGTTCTTTTTTTATAAGTTATTTACAAAAAAAAAATTATTTTTGTCTCTAAAAAATATATAAATATGTCTCAAACACAAAGTGGCTTTAATATTTATCATCTGTTAGACAAGGTATATTATCCTCTTGTGTAACAAATGATATAGTTTGTCAAATTCAGAAAATATTAGACAAAATAGGAGAAATAGCTCCTCTCCTTTTAAGAAAACTATTATTTCTCTCCTATTATATATTAATATATATAAGAGAGAATATTGATCATACAAAAATTCGATGTCGAGATTTTGATGGATCTTCACGTTTTGAGGTCCCCTGAATCCAAAAATGGTTTTCGCGACATGGTCTGTCTGTGTGTGTGTCTGTGTGTGTGTGTGTTCAATTTTAAGCATCAAGGAATTGAGCTATGAGGCTGAAATTTTATATTTAAGTTAAACACCCCCGGGACCGGAAAAATAAGCTTTTAATCAAAATTCCAAAGAGTACTAGTACTTTACTGATGTACTTTTTCAGTTTTTTCGATTTTCTCAAAATTCGCTCTAACGATTTTGATTAAAATTCAAAAATCATTTATTTTTTAGATGTTCTTTCAAATGTATATTCTCGTTTTGCCCTCAAAATTGTTTGAACACACTTTACTCTTGTGCTTCATAGGAAAGATAGAAAATGGTTCCATGGTAACAAAATATAATATTTTCCCATGTTTAAATTTACATCTAATCCAAATATCGGACTTAAAATCGCCAAAAACAGGGGGGCGGGCCCCACCCACACCTACCTTAACTTACGGAGAGGGAAAGTAAGGTGGTGTGCGCCCCCCCCACCCGATTTTTTTTAAAATGTAATTATATATAATTGTTTAATATCAAATTAAACTTGATTATTAGAAAAACATAATAAAAAGAAAAAAAATTGGAATTTTTATCAACTCAAAAACTAAGCTCCGCAGGGAATCGAATTTAATTTAAAGCTTTTTAGAATTGACAAACTAAATAAAATTAGAGATGGATAATTATGGGCCATGAGTAGCCAATAAAAAGACTCTGTTTGCATGATCCAATCACTGGAGACGTTTCGGTTCTTTTTATTTAAGAACCACCTTCAGTTCTTAGATTAGGAAAGTATATATAATTGTACAGAGTTATTCAATGCCAAACTGTGCAATTATATATACTTCTCTAATCTAAGGATTGAAGATGGTTCTTAAATAAAAAGAACTGAAACGTATACGAGATTAGAACCAGCCAAGTCTTTTTTATTGACTGCTCCTGCCCATAATTATCGATCTATACATCTCACAGCCA
This sequence comes from Euborellia annulipes, assembly GCA_023213315.1. Classification (NCBI taxonomy): domain Eukaryota; kingdom Metazoa; phylum Arthropoda; class Insecta; order Dermaptera; family Anisolabididae; genus Euborellia; species Euborellia annulipes. Next base: position 63,673 of record JAKCPI010001750.1, on the reverse strand, counting down.
CTACTCCGAACAGATCTACATAAATAAAATTAATTTTTAGATTTGTTTAAGGCGTTTGAGACCTTTTAGACTCTGTTCTTATTTATTTTAATTGATAATCAATTTAATTGTTTAAATTTTTTGCCGGGATGTAAACCCTCAACCTCTAGCATGAGAGGCTAATGTTTTTAAACCTCTGAGGCACAGGCCAAAAATTAATTTAGAAGAGAAAGAAAAATAAATAATATTTTATTTTTCTTTCTCTTATTAATGCATGCTATTAATAAAAGAAAACCACCTGATGTTGGAGTGATGCGTCGTGTCCGTTTCGGCATGGTCCAGCTACCTGAATTACAATTCGATGAGGATCAATGTTATTATTATTATTGTTGTTATTATTGTTATTTGTTGACTGTAGAGGAGTCGTTGTTGAGGGTGGTGCACGATCGGACACCAGGAGAGTCGAATCCGAATCGCTTGGATCCGAGATCTCCATCAAATCTCTCGATGAGAGAATATCTAACGTTTCCTCCTCTTGATAATCCGGTGAGGAAATATTCGATACGGCTTCACTTCGACTAGCTGGTTCTGCCTCTAAACAACCGCCTTGATGTGCCGAAGGCGTTGCTGAAGACGTCGTCGTGGTCGTTGCTGTTGTTGTAGTTGTGGTTGCTGAGGCAAGGGCTGTCGGTGCACCTGGCCCGGCTCCACCCCGTGACGAACTTTCGCTGCTCATCACAGAAGAAGACACCGATGTTGGCGAATTGGGTGATATTGATCGGGCAGGCGAGGCCTCTTCTTCTTCAGATGAAGATGTCGATGATCCCGAAGAACCGGGTTGTTGTTGAGGTGTTGAAGGATTATTAAATGACCAAACGATTCGTTCAGTAACTGACGAGGCCGGTTGATCGGCACGAGTATCTAATAATGTATTTAACGAGGAGCGCATATCATCTTCAAAATCAATATCTACTGCTGATAACGAGGAGTCTTTTTGTTGTTGAAGATGATCTTCAGATCGGGATGTGCGTACAAAACCAGGCGTGGAATAACGTGGAGGAGCTGCTGTTTCACTAAGCGAGGAAGTTGTATCACCTGGCAATAAATTGCTACCTGAATTGCCTGTGGTTGTCGCTGCCAAATCCATTTCGCTTGGACTTGATGGCACGGAAGTACATTGTGTTTGTGGAGCATGGTATTGTAAAGAACGTAAAAGCATAGCTTGAGCTTGACGATTGCTAGCCTGTTGCGGATGATGATGATGATGATGGTGATGGTGGTGAGATTGCTGTTGGTTTGGCTGTTTTTGTTGAGTGGGACTTAGATTTAATATTAAATCGCCGGTCATCATGAAGGCTTCGAAACGGGGTCGTCGTGGCTGTTTTGTAAAACGTTCCGAGAGTGGTTCCCACTGGAATCTTGGCGATTCTTCAAACCTGGAATTCAAATAAAATAAAATAATGTAAATAAGTGAAAGATTAATCTTACGAGAAAACGCTTATAAATTTTACACCAAGTTTAATTTTTCAACTAAAGGGTAGTAATTTGCATTTGCCCGTTTTTTTTTTATTTAAAAGGGATTTAAACTATGAAAGATGCCAAAACGTAAAAATATCAAATTTTGTCCGTTAATAAAAAAGTAGAAGTTTACTAAAAAGAAAGAAGAGCTTGTTATTCATTCAATCCATGTTTGGAGTCAGAGGCGTCATTTCAACTTTTCCTTGAGGGGGAGGGGGGGACATTTTTTTTCTTAAGAATTACTTACAAATAGGTAATCTCAAATTTGGCCAAAAAGATATTTAATTTAATTAATTTTTTTGCAGTTTAAACTACTGCAGTTTCATCTTCTGAAATATTTATTTAGAATAATATAAAATTAAAAAATAAATCAGAGCGCTTGGGGGTCTCCTGCTCCCCCCCCATCTCCCCTCCCAAATGACGCCCTGTTTGGTCTTGAAAAATTTCAACTTTATCTAGGTTTTATAAATTTAGATTAATTTCATAATAATTTATTTTTTAGATGAGTTTCCAAAGAAAAAAAAACTCCTATAAGATAGGCAACCCATAGGTAATTCTCTATATTGATTGGTTGCATACTTTCACGGCGAAAAAAATCGAGTTCAGGATACCCCAAATGAATTTATAACTAAACGCCTAAAAGCCAGCAAAAAATTAAATAAATATTAATAATAAATTAAAAAGAAGAGCTTTTTCTAGACTTAATAATCAATTTGAAAGTTGTCATAGCGAACGCGAATTAATTCAAATATTTATTCCCATTAAGAGAAACTTAACCTATTATTACACCTGCCGGATCAATAATAAATTATTTTCAGATAGTCCCATTATAAGATCATGTTACCGAATGAATTTTTATATAATTTCAATGTTAATAAATAATACAGTCAACGTAAGGAAAAGTTAAGTAAGTAACAATATAACAAACGCCAGTGCTGAATGAAAGAAACGAGGCAGAGAAGCCAATTAAAAAGTTTTTAATCAGGGACTAAAAAAACACAAGCACACAGAACATCAGATCCTTCCAAACCGAAAAAATAATAAAATCAATCCTCCGAAATGAGTGAAATACGTATATTTCAAGGAAAAATAATTAAAAGAAATTGAGGAAAAAAGATCTCCGCAAAGAGGAACGAAAGAGGTAAAATACAAAATAATGTGATATAAACGATGTTTCCTCTTGAAAAAGATCAAGTTTTGTGAAAATATTTTTAAAAGGTACAGCCGGTGTTAAAATTAACCGCCACCGACTCTAGCCTTGAATTTAAACAACTAAAATGTTCACTTGTAAGGAATGTATTCTATTAAAAAATATTTATTTATTTTGGTTTTCTAAACACTAGGTTTTAATGTGATGGTTAATATTATTACCGACTATACCATCTATTGCAAAAGTATTGAGATAAGCCCCGGTAGTTAGGCAGCCAAAATGGCAGCTTCTCTGTGTGAGAAATACCTTTTTCAAAGCAGACAGACACAAATGAATAACCACACAAATTTATTTTTTCAATATAAATTTCAAAATATATCGAAATAAAAATTATCTCAATGTATTAATCAGAAAAAAAGTTTGGTGAGCGTGTGCCATTTAGGCTGCCTAACTACCGGGCTTTAGTCTCAATACTATTGCAATAGGTGGTACAATCCTTTAGTTATCTCAAAGAAATAATTTTTCCAGCACTTGTTGATTCAGTGTTGTTTTTTATTTGTAGTTCGTTTAATATGATCATTATTTTAAATGGAAGAAATAAAAAAAATTGAACAATTTTCTTGTTTGAATTATTTAAAAAAAAATCTTACCTATCGGCTTGGTCTTGGTTATGATTATTATTATTATTATTGCCGGTGATTGGGACCACAGCTGGCAATGGAGAGCTTGCCGCGTCTTCAGGATCGGCAAGCGGAGCAGTCTTTGTTTTAACAACGGCGGCGGTATCAGTGGTTGTGGTTGTGGTCGTCGTCGTGGTTGTGGTGGTGATAAGAGTACTACTTGTACTACTACTACTACTACTACTAGTGGTGATGGTGGTGGTAGCAGTAGTAGTGGTGGCTGTGGCCGTGGTAGTCGAGGCCGCCGAGGCCGTTGTGGTTGTCGTCGTGTTCGTAGTAGTTGTCCCCCCTGGGCCCATTGCCTGTCCGTTACTGGTGGCCTCAAGAATTCTCGCCAGATCCTCGTCTAGAGGCCGCGACGAGGCTGGCGAGCAAAGATGCTCGCGGACCCGAGCTTTTACCGCTGGATCTAGAATCATAATCATTTTTTATTAAAAAAAAATAATCTGCGGTAAATGTTTTCAAAATTATTATCTACACAAAAAAAACTCTCTGTGGATTAAGTTCGATACGGAATATAATAAAAAATATTTAAAGAACAGAGTTCCCTCAAAATTTGAGAATTTTTCAAAATCATCTTTTTTTTTTGTCATGTCTGAAAAAGACTTGGACGAGAAAATTAAATAGAGCAAAAAATTATTTTTTTTTTATAATTAAAAGAGATGACGTTAAGATCGTGCCTGCTTTAGCCAATCAGAAACCTTGTTTTGGACTATCATGTCTGCCGTTGTTCTTTTATTTAATTAACAAGGGTTAAGCCCGCCTTCGGCTGCGCCCCCTGGACCCTATTGCTCGACTCCGGTGATTAAATACATCAGTCACTATTAGAAATTTTGCAATTTCTCGCCTTATGCAAAATTTTAAAGTATTAAATTTCCCTCTATGAGTTAAAACCAGGAACATAAAACGGAACTGAGTGGCTAGCGCTTTATATTTATAATATATAATATTAGTATGATATTAGATAAATAAATAAAATTTTTTTCAATTTTATATTTAAAAAAAAATCTGGTGTGACTGTCACACCAGATTTAATGTATAGATAGCACTGTAAATTAAAATTCAAGTTGGAATATTTATAAACAGAGGAAAATATTTATATATTTTGTTACCGTCGTATCTTTCCTATGAAGTACAGTGAGTAAAGTGTACTTCAAACAATTTTAAAGCAAAATGAGAATATATATATATATATATATATATTTAAAGAGATATCTAAAAAAATAATATTCTGAATTTTAATTGATCAAAATAGTTAAAGCGAATTAAAAGTACATCAGTAAAGTACTCTTTGACTGATTTTGTTCAAAAGCTTCATGTTACGTCCCATTGGGGTACCTAACTTATTAATTAAAAATAAATAAACGTTATAATATATAAACCTAATTAATATATTATATTTTTTATATATATATATATATATTTATATATAGCATGTATAGTTAGAAAAAGTAAAAACCGTATCAAACAAATTACTAAAAGAGTTTTGAGATATAAATTTAAAGGCCGCTCCTACATGCCCTTAAAATAGTTGAATAGAGAAATACAAAACTCGTATTTTATCTCAGGTAACTCGTAATTCAAGAACTCGTTAGTCCGCGCGAGGGAATAAAATTAATAGATATTATAAATATATTTTTTTATTTTCTTCCAAAGAAGTGTTTTATGTGTTAATATGAGTATCCAATAAAACAGCATTAGAAAAAATATACCAAATCGATAAAGGGATAGATTAAAGGGTCAAAGGGATTTGGGGGTCCTCCGATGAGGGGCGAGATTGCTGCTTCTAAAGAAGATAGATCTTTCGCTCCATTTAGCATCTTTTTTTGTTCTAAACGTCTTTATTTTTGTTGAAATTATCATTAATAGATGGAGGAAATTTTATATCCTCTTCTCTCCAAAATTCAAATGCATGTTTCTAGGAAAAATTTAATTTGAAACTAGACACGCACTCTATATATAAAGATGTTCCATTTGTGAAGGAGTGTTTGAAGGGGTTTAATGGAAAAGGGAAGTAGAAAATGTGAGAAGGGAAAAATTAAAGAGGAGAGAAAAAAAGAACAACTCAGAAGATAAAATGCTTTTAATGGATCGTAATAACTATGCCACTTCTATTAAATAACTCAAATTTAAGAGGACTAAAAAAATAGTTCCATTGTCATGGCTTATCAGATCGAATTCGATCAGATTTTTCTCATTAAAATTCTTCTCTTTAATAAAACTTGAGTAGGCCAGCTTGAAGAAAGTACAATTACGAGTATCATTCGACCGTAGGGTCTTGTTGAAACATTATGTAAATTAAAATATTAAAATAAAATTTATACGTTTTAAATATAGAGAAAGCAGCCAGGAAAAATAAAATTCTTTCCAATTTATTTTCGGGTGCAAATCGCACATCTCTGAACAAAAATATTGTTAAGTATTGAGTATTTACAAAAACGCTCTTCCCAACCATACATCTGATGTTATTTATAGTATTATTTAGATATTCACAGTGATGAGCAGGATCGCGGTCCTTTTGGATTTAAATCCAAAGATCCGATCCAGGATTTTCGGGGTGGATCGCGATCCAAATCAAAAGGCGGTGGATTTAAGGATTTGGATCGAAATGGATCTAGGATCGGCTCTCTAATCCTTTTCGAAACACCAGCAATCCTATATTTTTGCGATCCTTTTCAAAGGATTTAAAACTTTTTATTCATAAGCCTTAAAATGGGCAAATTTTGACCGAAGAACTAGATTTTAATTTGGCAATTTTATTAGAAACTGGATTGGATTTCTGAATCGCGGATCTAGATTTGCGGATCGGAACAGCGATCCTTTTCTAAATCGGGTTTTCTCAAAATTCGCTCTAGCGATTTTGATGAAATTATTAGTTAGATTTAAAATGTATATTCCGATTTAACCCTCGAAATTGTTTGAAGCACACTTTACTCATCAACTTCATAAGAAAGATAGGAGAAATGGTTGCTATGGTAACAAAATATAAATATTTTCCCGTGTTTATAAATTTCACATCTTGAATTCTAATATATCGACGGAAACTAAATATATATCGACACAAAAAATTTGGTGTGACAAACACTGAACACAACTTTCAATTACCAAAGGTAAGAGAAAGTTTTGTGCTGTGCGACAAGTCACACAAGATTTTCCTTTTTCTTGCCAGATGACGAGGATATTATTTTTTAATTATTTGAATGATCAATAATTTTTTAGATTTTTAGTTTAAAAAAATGAGTTTTAACGACGAAAAAAAAACGCCTCGAAGATAGACATCTGTCATGGATTTAATTCTTTTTGGTTGCATACTTTCACGGCGAAAAACGAAAAAATGTTGGTAAAAACACCTTGAAATTCTATGATTTTTTTTTTTTTTGCTTTCTTATAAAATTGTGGATGCTGTTAAAATTACTTCTCTATATGCAATCGAAAATTCTTTTTCAAAGGAAAATTTTTAATTACAAAGTAAATTTGTTGCATTTAGTCTCGGTGTCACAAGTTCTAAACTTAACACTTGCGTTTTAAATGTTGACTGCTTGGTTATTTTTCAAAATTTTAATCTCATATTTGGATATTTTATACACAATAGAGAATCCTAGATAAATACAAAATTTCATAAGAATTGGAAAAAATTTTTTTAAATGTGTAAAAAGTTCGAAAGGGGGCCCCCTTTTGAATCGAAATTAACATGCAAATCCCCATATGGATTTAACATTGGCTCTATGGAAAATGAATATGAATATGAAAAATTTGAAGTACATTGTACTTCAAACAATTTTCACGAAAAATTTTACTGATATACTTTTTAAAGAGCATCTTAAAAAGAGTTGATTTAGGAATTTTAATCAAAATCCTTAAACGCAATTTTGTGAAATTCGAAAAAAACTGAAAAAGTGCATCAGTAAAGTACTAGTACTTTTTGGCAGATTTTGTTCAAAAGCTAATTTTGAGTATCCGGGAGGGAACCTAACTTAAATATAAAACTTCATACTCGTCGATCATTTCCTTCATGGTTAAAATCGTTACACACGGGCCAATTTGCGGGACCAAAAAACGTGTATATCCGTCAAAATCTTGACATCGAATTTTTGACATGATCGCAATACTGTCTCATTATATATATATGGATAAGAGAAAGTAAAATAATATTGTGAATATAAGTTTTAAACAGATTCTTAATTAAAATATCCTTCTTCGAAAATGAATCCTGGGTGGAAATTGGACGGAGATCTAATATTAATTAGATGGAAGTGTCGAAGCATAGCTAAAACCAGAGGTCGGCTATAAACTAAAGCATTTCGGGTGTGGCTAAACAATCCAATAAATTCAATTGTTGTTTTTGGCTAATCAATGAAAGTAAATTTTTTACTTGTCTCTTGGAATAATGAATCTTTTTTTTGCCCTCCTTTCAAATGTAGGTGTTACCCTGAGGCTAGTAATAAAATAAATCCAATCCAGGGTGTAAAAAAGACTGGGAAATAAAAACATATGGCTGAGTCTCGTTAACAACTCGTTTTGCGCTAAATGATGAAAAGTGTAATAATTTAATTGGGTTTCCATGTATAAAATGCAGAGGATGCCCAAGTAAAAAAAAAAAAAAATATCGGGGAGTGGGAGAAAAAAACAATCATTCAGAATTATTCCTTCGAGTTTTTCTAATTAAATTTCACCAGACAAGTCGCTTCCCTTTAAAGGTTTAATGGAAATTCGATCTCAAGCCATTACTTCTTTGTCATGATGGCAAAATATTATTAGAATATTATATTGTCGAATGAAATAAAAAATTAAATAAAAAAAAGAGAGCGAAATGGAATAATTATTAGAACATCTAATATTCTTTGTTCTTTTAAACCAAGAACAGCTCCTAATCAAAACTCCTTGGGATTTTTTTTGTGTGTACTATCCGGAAATTAATTGATTGTGCAATTTTAAACGGGAAATAAAAAAGGTCAACGTTATTATAGACACTGTAGATTTAAATTTACAGATAGAATATATGTAAATAGCCGCGCCGCCCGCCTTCGGCGGGCTTCGCGTCTAGCCGGGGCTACGCCCCGACCCCCAGACGCTGGCTCGGGCCGCCTGCGGCGGACCCTCGCCTTAAATATGAGAAACGGGCTGGCGCTAGACGGGGGGGCTACGCCCCCTGGACCCCCACCAGCTGGCTTGGCCGCCTGCGGCGGACCCTCGCCTTTTCTTAATTATGAAAAGAAAATTATTATTACTACGTATTCCAATCCAGTGCCTGCTTGAGGATTTGTTTACCTTCATAGAATACACAACTTCAAAGAATACTTGAATATTTCTCTATACATTTCCTATGGGAGAAATCGTAACTTTAAGAATTAATAACTCGAAAGTTATAGGAATTTCGGGACCCGAGTATTTTTCCGGGACTCTCCATAACGTCCTCTATAATACTGCAAAATTTCGTTTCAAAATTCGAACGGGAAGTTGGTCAAACAGAGCGTGACAGACGGACAGACAGACGGACGGACAGACAGACAGACAGACAGACAGACAGACCGGACACTCCGCAATTATTATATATAGATTATGATATTTCATTGAAATTATTTGTTTATTTACTCTTCGTAATGACAGCCAGCCATTTGACATTTCAAAGTCCACCATAATTGCAACCGCTAGTTGGCGCTTCCATCGCGCACCCAGCCAATCCGCGTTAGAAACACGTCAAAATCGCTCGTGTAGAATAGGCAAAATTTTCAAGCGTTAATGGGCCTAAGTTATTATTCATTTTTTTTTTTGTGGCTGAAGAATAAAAAAATGGAGACGTGGGAGGAGACAGCCAAAAGAATAAAATAAATAAAAACCAATGAAGTACCAGCCAACAATAAAAGTCTCCGATTATTGAGACGTTTCTGGAGAAGTCAGTACTTTCATTTTCAGTCTTTCATTAATGTCTAAGGGCCGGAGTTAGTCAGAGGGACATAATACAGTCAATGTCCGAAGGCTAAGTATTTTGGTTGCCTAAGCTCAAGGCTCCTCTCTCGAGCACATCAGGCACTTGTGGCGCTGAATGTACCAAAGGGCATGTCTTCCTCTCTTGCTTTTTTATTTGAATAATTATAATAAAAAAATTTCTGTTTTCTAGCCCTAATCGAAGACCCTCCGAGGGCAAGTCAATCACTTCATCAAGTCCACCAAATAGATAATTTATTGCAGTTTTATTTTATTAAACAATCAAACAGGGGGCCTGGCAAAGGAGAAGAGCAACTGTCACCACCTTCGTTGCAGTTAAGCAATGCCAAGCCCGATGAAGGCTCGGGATTGGTGATCCCGAGCAATCAGCGTGTGGAACGCCTCCGATACCAAACGGTACTAATTTATTTGAATTATTTAAATAAATTTAATGCCTCTGAGGCCGAAAAGGGTTTAAAAAAATCAAACAGTGTAAAAGACATACACTTACTTTTATAAAAATATTTAACAATAATATTAAAAAATCTGGTGTGTCTGTTCGCACAACACGCAACTTTCTCTTATCCTCGGTAATTGAAAGTTCTGTTCTGAGCTTGTCACACCAGATTTTTTGTCTCGACATATATTTAGTTTCCAGCAGTAGGCCTAATTTAGAATTCAAGATGTAAAATTTTAAAATATTGAAAGCAGTAAAAAAGAAATTGATTCATGAAGACATACAAGTTTTAATTTAGTCATCATCCAAATACGTATTTTTATCTTTAAACAGTTTTACATACAAAAACGATCATTTTCATAGCCTATTTACGGAAGAAGAGTTTTTTTAGGATAATCTTTTATAAATTATTCATATCTTCAATCCTTGCAAGTAAAAGGGAGTCTCCCATTGATGAATCTTCTTAGAATCCTCTCATAAGAGAAATTATTTTTAGCTTGGTATGAATATCTGCGAGATTCAATTTTGTTCTGTAAATCATTCATCAAATTTTTTTTCTAATTATATTTCCATGTCTTTTAGAGATGAGTCAAAGACCTCAGTTATCTGACGAGTTAAAATAGTAAAAGGCATAAAATATAAAAATAGTAACATATTCTAACTTCTTTAAAGAGAAATTCTTATCCATCATCCGGAAAGTGATTCAAATGAGATTAAGAAAAATTATTAAGACAGGCCTTTTATTTTTCAAGGTAGAGAAGAAGATCAAGTTCGAAATCACCTCATGGCAGAAATTTAATCCCCATAACGAGTATTCATCCGCTTGGATAATTTTAGCCATTTGTGTACCGCGGATATCATCTCTCTATCGCTTCATAAAATTTCTAGAGGCCCACAGAATAGGATGAATTTAAGTTGAAAACGAAGTTCTTAACAATTTCGCACTGAAGCTGCTTGTTTTCCAACAACGCAATGCTATTTTTTCTAACTCCAATTACCATAATTAAACATTTCTGAATTTAATTTGAATGTTCCAGAATGTGAATCAGATAATTTCCGCCGTGGGTAAAAATATGATATTTTTTTTAAACAAAAATATGAAATGCGAGATGGTAATTTTAATAGAAATGGGGGAGCAAGAGGACTTAACGAATTAGACTTAAAAGAGATATGATTATTCTCTCTTTATCTAACAAATTTTAATAAATTAACGTTTTGGATGGAAATATAATAAATACAACTTCAAATGTTGGAAAATTAAAGTCCTATTTTGTTAAATCTGATAGTAACAAAGCTCTATTTAAAAAAAGAAAAGAAAAAGATGACTAAGGTAGGCCTGGTGTATGTGAATCACACCGTTAGGCTTGAGATCCCGGGTTTCATTGGGATAGGGGGGGGGGGGGGTTTGTCCTACAATCAATATATAATTCTGACATTTAATTAGTTAAATTCAAAAAAGATTTTAAAATTCTTTTTTGGTAATAATCTGGTGATCAACATGAATTGAAAAAATATAGATAATCATTATATGTAAGCCTAATATCTTTGATAAAACCGAGCCTTGTGTAAATAATAAATGCGATTAAAAAATTCCTAACGTAAATCAGGCCAATTTTATATTAAATTTTTCACAAACAAGAGACAAATGATGTTTGAATGTTGTAAAGTCGATGGATGGAATTATTTTAGCACCAAGATAATGGTGAGAAAATTTTTTATTATTACTGGCCGCCTGTCTTTTAAAATATACTATGAGAGGGGTCGCTAAATTGAAAAATAAGAAGAAATTTAAATCAAACGAGAATACGAGAGAGTTCGGGGGTAAAAACCGGATTAAAGATACGAAACCGGCTTACCGGTTAAAAAAACTTTTGACTATTTTTACCGCGAGATCTGTTTACCGTCCAGCGTTAGTTTAAAGTAAAAATTTTTATGAAATTGATAAAGAATACCTCAAAAGTAGATATGCAAAAAGATACTAAATTTCTTCTTTATAATAAATACGCTATGAACATTATAATAATTAGTATTTTCAAAAATCAAATTTCTTAGCTCAAAACAAGAACGAATGCTTACGTCATTAAATAACAAAACATTATGCCAGCCTAATGTCTGGTTTACTCAAGGATAGTAGCTTGAATAAGTAGCAAAGCTAAAGCCAGCTACTTAAATCCTGTAGAAGCCAATTTTGGTGTGAAAGAAAAGGGCCGGAAGTCAAGAGTCATTTTATTAAAGCGAGAGTAAAAGAAAGTCTTAGCTCGGGTAATTCGTTGTCGCCAAAATTTTAAACCAAATACCGTATTTATTATTTATTTGAAAATATTGTTAATTTTTATTAAAAAAAATAAACAACATACCTCTGCGTAACTTTAATGTAACAGGATCTTTGGTAAGCCTTAACGTTCTCAGGACTGCAATAGAAAAAAAACTTTCAAAAATATAATAACTAGTCATATAAACTTATAAAAAAAAGAGAAAAAATTAAAAAAATTCAATTCTGTTCTCCTATAATGAGTAGAGAATTGAAACTACGAATGGAATAAAATTATCTTTTGAGGAGTTAATCTATATTTACATCTGTATTATGTTACACATGATATGATTCAGAGCGATGAAAAGAATAAACCAGTGATACATTGAAGTAGTAGGGGGGGGGGGGGGGGGCGAAATAATCATCAATTTTCTACTTAAATGAATGTCTCGGATTGTTTTGAGAATTTGTACATTTTGCACCAGGTGATTGATATTTAGGCCAATGGAATAAATTATTAAATAATGAAACTCGGTGATATTTTATGGGAAAATGAAAAATAATAGAGGTGTGGCTGGCTGGCTGGCTGTTTGCATATCACGCACGCCTCATTTAACGTGGCGAAATTTTTAATAACATTTTTCTCCATTCATATAAAAAATCATAGCTGGAAAATTATTTCAAAAAAAGTGCACACTCTAAAAAATAATTGAGAAGAGAATTAAAACATCAACCGTAGGCTCTAGTTGAAACATTATGTATTTATGAGAAATTAAAAACACTAGGTCATAAATTCCAATGATTTTTAAAAATTAATTTTTACTTTCTCTTACCTACATATGTAGGTTAGGGTATCCCAACCCAGACAGCCTGAAATATTGCCAATCTTGCTCAATATTGACAATATTGCAGCAACATTGATGCTATATTGCAGCTCAAACAGCAATATTACTGCAATGTTGCAAAAAGGCGGACATAGGAATATTGCAACAATATTGCTCCAATGTTGCTGCAATATTCCTAGCTTGGAATATTGCCGCTGCAATATTGCAGCAATGTTGCCAATATTTTGCAAGATTTGCAATATTGACATATTCTTGCAATATTGGCAATTTATGCAAGATTCGCAATATTTCTCAATATCCAGGCTGTCTGGGAAGCTTAGAGGGGATGATTTTTTTTTATAAATTTTATAAGCATACCCTCTATATTTTTTTCTATTTGATCTTAATAACATAAATAAAAAATCTGGTGTGATGGGCACAGCACACAACTTTCTCTTACCTTCGGTAATCGAAAGTTGTGTACTGTGCTTGTCACACCAGATTTTTTGTGTCGACATGTATTTAGTTTCCGACAGTAGGGTACAATTGAATTCAAGATGTAAAATTTACAAGTATGGGAAAATATTTATATTTTGATACCATGGCAACCATTTCTCCTATCTTTTCTATGGAGAACAAGAGTAAAGTGGTCTTCAGAAGATTTCAATCACAAAATGAGAATATACATTTTATAGAGAATCTAAAAAATAATTGATTTTTGAATTAAAAAAAAATCGTTGGAGCAAATTTTGAGAAAATCGAAAAAAACTAAAAAGGTGAATCAGTAAAGTGCTAGTACTCTTTGGTCGATTTTGTTCAAAAGCTTCGTGTCACGTCCCATGGGGGTGCCTAACTTAAATATAAAATTTCAACTTCCTAGCTCTTTTCGTTCTTGAGATATTTTGTTCACAGACACACAGACAGACAGACACACAGACACACACACACAGACAGACCATGTCGCAAAAACCACTTTTTTGGATTCAGGGGACCTCAAAACGTGAAGATCCTTCAAAATCTCGACATCGAATTTTTGACATGAATCCAATACTTTCTCTCTATATATATATTACATATATACATAGGTAAGAGAAAGTAAAACTATTATTGCAATAGGATAACGAGTAGCCGAGCCCTCGGGCTTGGCGTAGTTGGTAGCGCGCCTGCCTTGTATACCAAGGGTCGAGGGTTCGGATCCCAGGGAGTCCGATGATTTTATTTAAGCCATTTGAATACCAAATGGCTTAAATAAGAATCCCTGGACCCCAATATATATATTTTCATAATAACGGTTATCGTAAAAAGTCACATATGGCCTAAGTTGCCGAAAAGACTGTGTGTATGTGTGTGTGAAAGGGAAAAAAGTGTGAGTGTTAAAAAAAAAAAAAAAAACCGAGCCGACTTGAAGTTGAAGATTAGATGGAGTTCATGTACAAGAATGACATGTAATTATTTGTTAATTAATTTTTCTTTAGTTAAATAATATTCCACTGTTTTTAAAAGGCTATTAAATAATATTTTATACAATTAAATATTTATTAATTAATATACAACGACAAAAGTTAGGGTGCCGCCGGGAGAGCGGGATCCGTGGTTCGACTCCCGGCGGCACCCCAACTTTTGTCGGTTATTTTAATTAATAAATATTTAATCATATGAATTCTCCTCGAGGTTGTTTTTCCAAAATTAATAGATGATTTAATGAGAAAATAAAATATTTTATGCTTTTATGTACAATGTTATCATCAGGCTTTTCACCGATAATTCAATAGGCAGAATGGGTTAAAAAACGTTGTCGGTTCCGATGTTGCTTTTTGGTCCAGAGAAGGGGAATGGAAAGTGCATCTGACGGAAGTCCTCTGCCTTCCTTCCTATCAGGCCCCATCCTTTAAATATGTCCAATATATTTTCCCAATATTGAAGAATAAAAAGTAATCAGCTGGTGAGCGAGCAGAAGGAAGACACCGGAGAGAAGAGAAGAGCTTTTTATCAATTCAAAAAATTTGCAAATAAATAATTGATCAGAATTTAATCAATTCGCTCGGCTTGCTTCTTTTAAAGGCGACCTGTCTGTTTGCACAAAAGAGTTTTTCTTTAAATTAGGAGATAACAAATTGGGCAAAAAAAAAAAAAAAAAAAAGATAATTGGCTCCGGATTTATATATTCATATAGACAAAATTAAGTGGTCCATTTATTAAAAAACTCAATTTTCTCAATTCGAGATTTCGTCAAAAAATTTTCCTGCCTGTAAAAAAATTTTGGTTACAATTTTGTAGAAAGCAAATTACATAAAGAAAAACATACTAAATAAGGATTTAGTAAGTCTTTGCAAACACCGTCTTCAAATGTATTGTAATATTCGAAATCTGTTTAAAAATTAGATGTTGTAATTTTAGAAATCAATTTGACACTAGAGAGAAAAAAAAACTTGTCCCTCGAGGGATTTGAACTCGAGCTCTTGGTTTCTTCCCTTTATATAGGAATTTGTATGACGTCTTTACCATCTCGACTGCCCTGACTTTGTTAAGACCATATTTTTTTAAGCTACTTAAATTTGACGTGGTTCTATTAATCCCAAACTGCTTTCTAAATTTACAACCCAATTTTTAACGAAAATTACTATACAATGTATGTAAAATTACAATACATACTCTAATTTTCGAAGAAAGTTGTAATTTTGAAATTTTTTTTTTTTGTTGTAAATAATATTTGAACCCATAAATATGTGATTTTAGTAGATAAATGCATAGAAGTTATCATTTACAAGGAAAATTTGTACATTTAGTATTCCAAAACAAACTAAAATTAAGATTTTTTTTACAGTGTGGTTGAAGATCGATTGTTTATAATGTATAGATGGTTAATAAAAATAAAAAAAAACAAATTGTGATTATTTTCAATATTCCTTTGTAAAATAAATTCTCAATTGAGAGAAGAGATTGACGAAATACGAAGAGAATTTCCTCATTTTATATACGTTAAAAAAAATAGAAAACGTCACAAGAATAAGAGGCACCCATCTGTGAAGTCCATTATCTTATCAATATCAATTCGTGTATAAAAAAAATTTGAGGATATGACGTGATGACGTCAGCGATGACTACGAATTGTAAATAAGTCTAAATGCGAAAAACAATGTTATGGAAGGAAATTATTATTACTTTTTTTTTCAAGTCAATGATTCGTGAGAAGAGAAATTATCATGAGGAATGTATAAACACAATAGTTGGTTAAAAACATTTCAGAGAAGCAAAATACTCTGTTTATCTATCTATGATAATTTGAAGAAAGTCAGACGGTATTTTTGAAAGATGAGTGACGATTATTTGGGTTAGTCGAAGTTTATAATATATCAATGGATCGTTTGAACATCCATGTTTTCTTTTATTCAAATAAATACGAAAGTAACCTGTAATGAAGTTGAAATTTGAATTTTAAAATCTTAATGTGGAACAGCTTGACGATTTTTAAGCAAAACGCTGCCTTCTTGGTTCATAATTTTTATTTTCACAATATTTGTGATTTTGCCATAAGAAAATAGAAATTCTTGCGCATCTATAGAAATATGGTGTGGCTGGTCGCACAACACAACTTTATCCTAACTTCGATAATTGTCTCTTGTCACACCAGATTTTTTATGTCGACATATATTTAGTTTCCGCCGTAAAAGTCAAGATGAAAATTAATAAACATATATTTATATTTTGGCAACCATTTCTCCTCCTATCTTCCCTATGAAGTTCAAGAATAAAATGTGTTTCAAACAATTTTGAGGATTTGAAAGGATTTTAAAGAGAATCTAATAAATAATTAAATATTTTTCGAGATCTATATATTTGAATAAGATAATATTATTCAAAATTCGCTCCGGACTTAACTAGTCATAGATATATTTAACAAGACTGTGAGTGTTGTTTATTGATGAGACCAAACATCCCATGGCCCCCGGGAATCGAACCCAGGATCTCCTCGAGAGGTTGAGGGGCCGGTGGTCAATAGACAGCACGCCTATGCCCAGGAAAGGCTGGAGATCCTGGGTTTGATTCCCGGGGGCCATGGGATGTTTGGCCTCACTAATAAACAACACTCACAGCCTTGATAAATAATAAATAATTGATTTATAAATTTTAATCAAAACAGTTTGAACGAATTTTGAAAACCTAAAAAAAAAAAATTTTCTTTAAATCTGGTGTGACTTGTCACACCAGATTTTTTGTGTCGACATGTATTTTTGTTTTGTAAGTTTTGCTTGTGAAATGTTGGCTTTAAAAATTTGATTGCCCTTTATTATTTATTTATATGCTAGTCTTCTTTCAAGACTTCAGTAAGATTTTTTTATATAGGATAAGGTGGGAAGAATCGGGAAAATTTTATATTATGGAGAAGAACAAATCAAACTCATTGGGAACAGAGGGATGGAGCTGTGAGGAATTTATGAACCGAAGACGTGAAGAAAAACAGTGAGGAAGGAAGCATCTATTTAATAAACCAGCAAGACGTTTCAGCTAAATTTATTGAGCCTTTTCAAGTTGTTAAATATTAAAAACTCTTAAATAACTGAAGGCTTAATTAGTTTGGTCGAAACGTCGTGCTTTAGAGGAATTTGATTTATTCAATAGATGCTTCCTTCCTGGGTGTTTACTTCCACGTTTCCGGGTCATCAATTCTTTTCACATTACTTCATTAACTAGAAGAATATTTATAGTATAAGGCTGAACGCACATCAATTGGGCAAAACGTTTTGCTCAATGCTAACGCACACCAAACAGGCAAAATGTTTTGCCATTGGACAAAATGTTTTCTCATTGAGCGTTTTTGCCTAATGGGCATTTAATGTCATTTAGACACATTAATTTGGAATACATTTTGTCGCTTAAAACGGAAAGCGAGCCTACTGACCCTAAGTGTAGGAAGCGAATATTCTACCACCGTGAAACGGCATTGACGCTATTCTCAGACATTAACATATAAATTTGTATATACATTTATTTATATTTACTTTAAATTGTTTGAAATTGTGAAACGTGTTAATTTTGATTGAATGCAAAGTTGGTAAAGATTCGGAATTCGCTCTAAAACAGTTGGGTTTAATATCCGAAGCTGAAATTGAAATGGCCGTTTGAAATTAAGCGGTTTTGCTAATAAAGGTGATTCAAGCTGGAAAATCAATTTGTCTTCTAAATATTATCTCACCGTTAATGTTATTTAGTTCTTAATTCTCAATAGTGCAAATTAGGACACGTTTTGAGGCTTTGCCAGTATTGATTTTTTTAAAAGTATTATTATATTAGCATTAGGCTTAATCTTGCTAACGTATAAATAATGGGATGTGATAATATCTTTCATTTGACAAAATGGTTGCATTTTAATAATTCTTTTGCAATTTTGTTCTTTTTCACCTTGGGGACTCCATTTTACGATGTTGATTTTATAAATTCATTTTCATTATATAAAAGAATTTTAATTCATTAGATTATTTTAATATTAATGTGGGCGTCCGCCTAAAAGATGGACTGACGACTTCAAGAAGTTTGCTGGTGAAGATTTCATGGAACAAGAAATTCAACGAAGGAGCCGACGGACTAGTTGGGGATATGTCGTCCAATAAAAAATTAAAATAATTAAAAAAATGATTTCTTAATGAAGAATTTAAATCTGGATGGTTTTGGACCACAAAAATGGAGAGAGAAAAAAAGAAGTGCTGAGGTGCGATAAGGGAAAAGTGAGGAATTTAATTGGTTTTTCTTTTAACATTTTATATAAAATACTTTTAGTAATTTTTTAATAAAATGGATATTTAGTCTTGAATTCACGTGATTGAAAAGCTCTCAAAGACTTAGTGTAAATTTCAATAAAATTTTTAATACCTTAAAAGAACGTTTAGTCGCGTTATTGGCTTTCAACACCGTTCAGGGCTTTTTAATGTTTCCACAAGCCAATAATAAGATTGAGTGTTGGAGATTTTATTATTTTTGTTAATTGAATAGAAAAAGCAAAGGGAATAAAAAATAGAAACTGGAACTTAGGCAACCAGTGAAACTAATCTGTCTAAATGGTAGCTTCATGAGATCCTAGTCTCTGAAAGGTTCAAAATTTAATAAATTGTATTAAAGAACAAGTACAATAGATGAAGTTTTTTAGACAAAAATAAATTGAAAATAGCAATTGTTTAGTTAAATTAATAAATCAACATTGAACATCCAATCTCATCTAGAGAGATAGAAACAAGATAAACAAATTGGATTTTATTTATATAGACCTGTCAGTTTGGCTAAAATAAACAGTAAATAAAAAGAATATTGAATAGAACAATTCAATATTATCGGTTTATCCGCGGAACATGTATTGCAATTATCCAGGGGATATAAACACGTGTTTATTAGTTAGGCATTTAGTCGACAAGTAACCAAAGCAATAGTTAAGTTACTGTTCATTACTCTATAACCATGATAGATAGATGAAAAGAGTGGAGCAAATAAAGAAATAAAATAAATACAGTTTAAATAATAGAATAATTTAATAGTATTTTGTTAAAAATCAAATTCAAAAAACTTATTCTATCAGAGGTAGAGTATTAGCTTCTGATTACAAAGGTCAAGGGTTCGCATCCCGTCCCAGGCGACAAAATTTATTTCAATTGAATTGAATACCAAACAAACAGACAGGGGTCTAAATGGCCTCCGATGTCGAAAAAGACCTTAAGGTGCGCGCCTCGAAAAGCTGTTAGAACAACATTCACTACCGAGTTACGCGAGGCGGCAAGAGATGGCGTTAGTTTTTCCCCATAGGAATACAAGGGATTTATTCCATTTCATTTTAAAGATTCCAGCTAATTAATTAAGGGTAGAAAATTAATTATTTTTTAACACAATGATTACTAATTTAATTATCTATAAGATATAGAGCGGATTTTTTAAAAATATCTTTTCTTTAATGCGATTAATCTAAAAAAATTTATTTTTTCGAAAATCAAAAAAAGGGCTTCTATAAGTTGTAGATATTTTAAATAGCTTTAATTTAAAAAAAAAATTGAGGTCGATAGCTTCAAAATTGTGGCCGCTGGCATCCAAAATTAGCACCCTGAGACGCGCACCTTAAAACGAATTAAAGCAATCATGCTTTTTATGTAAAGACTTGTTTTGATGATGGTGTCTAACTTCAAGGGGATGATTGTATATGTTGCTAACTTCACTGTATATAAAATGCTATTAACTTCATGTATGTATCCCTTAGAGGTTAGTCCGCTTGAATCGGAGCAAGCGCACAGTACAGTATTTATATTTTTAATAAATTTATACAAAATTAAAAAACTCTCATAATAATTTAAAACTCTTAAAATCTTTATTTTTTTCTCGAGAATCTCATTTTAAGTTTGCATCATTGATCTGGAATCTTTTGTTGCTTGTTTGAGAATATGCAGAAAGGTTTTTCTTTGTTAAGTTTGGACTGAATGAAAAATTCCTTGATTGTTTCTGAGTTAATTTGCTTCAGAGTCCCTCATATCGCTCTTTTTTCTTGGTCCTGTTTGAACTAGGATAGGAAAATTTCACAAGTTTTCAAAATGATTTCGGAATATGGAGGATGAAGATCGAAATCTGATTAATTGATTAACTAAAATTAATCTAAATATTTCAATTCTATTTTATTTCTCTTTGTATTATTTTATACTGCACGTACTAATTCTTAATTTGTGATTTTTTTCCCCTGTATAATTCTTTTACATGAGATATGGAAATTTTGTTTGTATTCAAGTAGAATAGTTATAGACTTGCTCGGTTGAGTTTGCAAAAACGTCTAATTTATTAAAAAACAAAAAATTTTAATATAAGAATAAATATAGATATAAAATGAAAATAAAAATCTGAATCAAAGGATGTTTATTTTCTCTGGGTAAAGCAGATTAAATATTTTTTTTTTTTTACTTTCCATTTTCCTACACCAACAGAACTAATTAAAAAAAAAAAAAAAAGTTTTTGCGTCAGTTATATATAAAGGGAGTTTCAAAAGTAAGTCTTATCAGTGTTTTTTAATTGAAATTTTAAGTAAATAATAATTCCCCGTAACTAATATATAATAATGAGGGAAAATAAGATTTGTTAAGCGCAGAGTAATTTTTTTTAAACGAAAGTCATCGCTGGAGAGTGAATTTGTAACCCTTTATGGTTTTTTACTCGATGACAAAAAATATCATTGTTGTAAAAGTCCGTCCTTCTTGTGAACACATCATACAAGACGGACGTTTCCAACAATGGAATTGCTTCTAGCAATGTCAGACTACGGAGGGTAGTCCGTATAGTCCCTTAATATATTAAATAAAATACAAAAGAATTTGGTACGACTAACTCTAAATTAGTTTCGATTACCGGTATAAGAGATATATTGATGAGGTCATTTTTCCGCAGAGAGTTTATTATTATATTTCTAAAAAATTTTATCAAAATGAGAAAATCGATCAAACGACTTATAATCAAATTCTCTTAACTAAGAAACGAGATGCACTAGTAAATCAGGACTTTAAGTACGAATACCGCATGATGCATAAAGACTACACAATGCTAAACAAAGTAAGTTTCGAAACTTAGAATTCGAAAATAGATATAGACTATATTAATAATAATATATAAGAGTTAATCGAAAGGATCACTTTTGGGTTATGGCGTCAGTGCTCCTCGACCTACCAAAATGGATCTGGATATATTTAGAATTTAAGATTATATAAAGAAGAAATTTCAAAGTGGAAGACGGTTTTATGGTAAAATCATTTATTCCCTTTGAGAATAAATAATAATAAATATCAGAGAGGTTCTTAAATTAAAATTAATGTACGTCAGGAATCACACAAGAGTTCCTATTGCAGCTGAAGTTGAAACAGAAAAAATGAAAATTCTGTTTGTGATTTTGAACGACTTTTATATGGCTTTTTTTAGGCCCTAATAATTAATATAATTAAAAGGTTCTTCTGAAATAAATTCATTTCAAAAATCGAAAGATGTTTGGTTATGTTTTAACAACCTAAAAAATTTTAGTAAAGAAAAGTTGATGGTGCGAATAAATTTTCTCCGAAATGTTTCAAATATCTAAAGGAAAAATAATGCAGGCAATACAAGATCATTAATAATGGCATTAAGTTTTGATAATGATTAATAATAATCGTGTAATTTGACAAAATTCGGAAAGAGAAACAGTAATGATGAAAATCCGGATTTTTCTTTTATCATTACTCAAAAATAGAGCGGATAATGTCATTAATAATGATATTAGTAGTAATGTCACTATTAATGATCCTGTAACGCCTGCATAAGAGAATCTATATTTTCTAGGCGAAGATTTTGAGAAGTTAATATCAATAATATTATTATTATTGAAAGACTGAACTGCTCAATTAATTCTAATTATGTTTTCTAAAGTAATTTTTGTATTTACATAACGAAATGTAGGTATAAAATCCTTTCTGGATGATATGCCTTTGGTATATAATAAAAAAAAATTAAAATATCTAAGAATTTCTTTGAAAGTTGTTCAAAATCATGAATAGAATGGATTGTTTTTCATGTGTGAACTTCCAGGGAAGTACATAGGAATGTTGTTAACAATTTTGAACCTTGATTACATGAAATTTAGTTTAAATCCGTCAAGTGATAAAAGTAGACCATAATTACAAGGTATATAAGATAAAAATTGGTAGGTTGAAAAGCACCGATTAAAATATTTTTCAATTTTTATTCATGTTAAATACAAAATGCAGATGATAACTATTTAAAAATGCATACTGTTTTACTAAATTTTATAAGATTTTAATTTATTTAATTCAATAATAATTACCTACCGAGTTTCACTATTTAATTTTAAAAGGAGAGATAGAAATAGAGAGAGAGACAGGCATTCCAGAACAATCCTTAGGGAGAAAGAATGTCCCTGATGTTAGCAACTATCGAATAATAAATACTTTTAAAAAGGGGACGAGAGACCACTGGTTTATTAGGAGGCTATGTTTGGTCTAACTGCAGGCTGCCTAACTAACCTAGGACTAATATGAGGGAACTCTATCTACAGAGGGGGAGTAAGAAAAGATTTCTGACATACCATCTCGGGTGGTGAACCTTTCCACTTGTGTCTCATTGACTTTGAGGACAATGTCGCCTGCCTCCACCTGTAAAATCAAATAAAGCAAAATAAGTTTTCTAACACCACGATAAGTGTATAATAGTTAGGAGGGGTAATTACCTACTTACCCCCCTTCCCCCTTGTATCTGCCCTTGCATGGTTTATGGTGAAATAATTTTAAATTTGACAAGGTAAAATAAAATCTTCTGAACCAAATTTTACCTAGGGTCCGACCGAAACAAGATTTTCAGCCGAAACCGTAACCGAAACCGAAACCGAATATTCGGTCGGTTCCTAGTTTTACTTTTTCGGTCATTAAAATTATTTCACTATACACCATATACTTAGGAGTCTAGCTACTCAGGAGGGGGCTCTAATTGTGGCGCCCACTGTACCAGCACATCCTGAAAAGGATTTCAGGCAGATATAGAGTCAGAGTCAGAATCAGAGATTAAAATTCATTCTTTACGACTTCTGAATCAATATAAAGAGTCAGAACTTCGTTTTTTTTTTTAAGAAAGAAAACAAGAAGAATTTATTTATTGAAATCAGCTCCACTGCTAACGTTTTGGTTCTAGGATCGGGGCATTATCAGAGCTAACAAAAATTGTATGCCATAGCTGTAGATTTGAAATCTCTTAAAATTTACTGTTTTATTTAAACAGATCTGCAGTAATGAGTTAATAAATTTTTGTAGTAAGGAATAAAGAAAAGAGCGATTGCAGTTATAAATTTCTACTAAAATTATTGAAATCTTTAGTGTAGTCCGGTAATATTATAAAAATATATTTTAGGTAGTTTCGTTCTCGGACAAATTCTCTCAAGATGGAGTTAAGATGATAATTTCAAAAATAAACTCCATCTTGAGAGAATTTGTCCGAGAACGAAACTACCTAATTTGTGATGGGTTATACAAGATAGTAATCGCCCTTAATTGCGCCTAACTCTTCAAAAACAATATTTGGTATATAAAAAGGGTTGATCCAAACTTTTGACTAGCAGTGTATTCTCGCTTAACGATAATAACGATGCAAATTTTCTTTAATAAACTGGTTGCCTTTTCTATCTTCCTTATCCCATTAAATTTAATACATTCATTAGAATTCAAACTAACTAAATGTATTCTCTTAGCCTTGGTGATATAATCCGTAATTAAGAAAATTAAAATTTTGATCAAAAGTCACATTTTAAACCTTTATTTTTTTTTTTTCAAAGAGAATGCAAATTTCAATCTTTATAAAAATGGATGAAATTAGGAGAACAAAAAAACAACTCTCTAGCTATCGGCGTTCTATTCTCATATTTTAAAGAGAGATGTAAAATAAAATCTCAGAGGCATAAATAAAAGAGGCATATCTCTTGATTTCTGTCTTGGAGGTAATGAAGATGCATTCTGACCAGACAATATGGTGGGGTCGTCTCTTCTCTCGCCACAGCAAAGTGCTATCGATTGGGCGTGTGCCCTCGCCCCCGGGTCCCCCCCCCCCCCGCTGCAGCCAAAATCCTTTAAAAAGAGCTCTATTATTCCTCCCCCCTCTTCTCTCTCCTCACCTAATACCACTATGCATTCAAACTTCACATTTCTTTTTCGATTTTTCGACAAAAAACACAATTTCTAAGCTCAAGAATACAATTCAGAAGTCAAAACAAATAACTATTATGAAGAGGCATTGGGTGCGGGTCAGTGCCAGAGGAGCCAAAAAAAAGTAAATCGAAGATTCTATACCAATTCTACTTTAAATAGTAAACTTATTTTCTTAATTTGGCATACAAAGGGCAATCTTTTTACTGATTGTGAATATTTAAGAAAAGTTTTTGTAACACTTATGTCTGTCTTAAAAGGGGTATTAATTAGGTTAAAACAGGAATCCTTTAAAAAGGACTAGCGATCCGAGCAGTTCGGATGATCCGATCCACTAATCCGATTCGGCTGCTGCAAGGATTAGCGATCCGATCCAATTTAGAAAAAGGATCCGATCCTCAAATCCGATCAGGACTTGATTTTTAGATGAATCAAAAGGATATAAGTTTATTAAAAAGTAAAAAATTTTAAAGGATTGACTGATCCTTCGAAAAGGATCGCAAAAATCCAGGGGTGCTAATTCTTCGAAAAGGATTAGAGATCCGATCTTAGATCCATGGAGCAAAAATGATTTCGATCCAGATCCAAGATCCTCGATCGGATCGGATCGGAATTAAATCCAAAAAGATCGCGATCCTGCCCATCACTGAGTTAAAAGACTATTAGTTCATTTGAAAAGAAAATAAAAGGTAGGTAAATATTTTTTTGATGAGCTGATAATCAATCAGCAGTAACAATCCTTATTATCTCCTGGTAAGATAAGGAGTGGAGAAGAAATAACAACCATAGCTCCGGTAACTCGTGGTTCCCAACCACATTCTATGAGTGGATATTTTTGTTATTAAGTATTCAAAAGAAAGCAATTAAATAAAACCCTTAAGCCTTTATTTTTAGTTATGGCCATAGGTTTTTTTGTTTGTTGTTTTATATGAGAAAACAAAAACCCTTTTAATTTAAATAAATGTATTATATCCCCCTTTCATTTATACCGCCGTTATTTAATCCTAACAAAAATAAAATAAATAGAATCGTTATTATTTCCCCAACCCTCCTCCCTCCGATCCCTGAATTTATTAAAGAAGTGTCGTAACACTGGTCATGTATGTCATTTGAGATATCTCATGAATATATACGGAGATAAGATTGAAGAGCGAGTACCATTTTGAATGTGTTTGGGATGCTGGGCGATGCCAGAACAGATTAGAAAGAGAAAACAAACGTAACAACTGTTGTCCTCTTGATAAAGGAGAAGGGGAGAGAGAAACGACAAATCAAACAACTCATCTATCTATTTATTGTTCTTTTTAGATAAAAATGAAAAAGCTTTCTCTTACCTCTATATATATATATGTTAATATATAGAGAAAGAAAGTATTGCAATCATGTCAAAAATTCGATGTCGAGATTTTCATGGAAATACATGTTTTGAGGTCCAAAAAGTGTCCCGCAAATTGGTCTGTCTGTCTGTGTGTGACGATTTTAAGCTTGAAGAAAATGAGCTACGAGGATGAAATTATATATTTAAGAAGGATAACGAATAGCAGCCAGGAAAAAAAATCAGACAAAAACTAGATCAATTTTTATCAGATTTATTTGATCGTCGACGTTTCGGACGCCAGTCGTGCCCTTCCTCAGGACAATCAATCGTCAATCAAATACAGATGGAGGTATTTCTAGCAAAAATTGAAATCGTGTATGAAACAAAATTTCAATATGCGACAAACTGAATGCATTCTTCGATGGCATTGCTTTAAGCACTTTGCAGTCAATCAAGCATTCAGTTTGTCGCATATTGAAATTTTGTTTCATACACGATTTCAATTTTCGCTAGAAATTCCTCCATCTGTATTTGATTGACGATTGATTGTCCTGAGGAAGGGCGCGACTGGCGTCCGAAACGTCGACGATCAAATAAATCTGATAAAAATTGATCTAGTTTTTGTCTGATTTTTTTTTCCTGGCTGCTATTCGCTATCTTTGTCAAATTAAACAGCCATCTTCTCCATCATCTTTATATTTAAGTTAGGTGCCATCCGGGACAGTTAAAATAAGCTTTTGAACAAAATCGGCCTAAAAAGTATTAATACTTTACTGAAGTACTTTTTCAATTTTTTACTTTCTCTTACCCTATATATGAAATATTTGTATTTTAATTAATATTCATATATCAACTATTTTTTAAATGCTCTTTAAAAAGTATATCAGTAAAATTTTTGGTGAAAATTGTTTCCAGTACACTTTACTGATGTATTTCATAATTTTCAAATTCATTTTCCGGGCCTTCCTTCCATAGAGTCAATGTTAAATCCCTTTGGGGATTTGCATGTTAATTTCGATTAAAAAGGGTTGTCGGTCCCCTTTGGAACTTTTTAAACATTAAAACTGCTACCTCCTTCCATTCTTTTAAGACATTAAAAAAATTTTCTAATTATTTAGGATTCTCTATTGTGTATAAAATCTCTAAATATGAAATTAAAATTTTGAAAAATAATCTTAGTTCATTTCAAGCAGTCAACATTTAAAATACACAAAGCCTATGAAAATTTTGAATCAATTGACTTTTTACTTTATGAAATGCAAGTGGTCAAATTAACTAAGGTGCTATAGGAAATCAAATATATCTCGACCATAGGCGTAGCCAGGGGGGTTTGAACCCCCCAAACCCCCCCCCCCATGGGACCCAAGCCATGATTAGATATTTAATACAAATTATATTTCATATAGGGTAATAGAAAGTAAAATATATTAATTTACTCTAGCTAAAAAAACAAACCCAAAATGATTTATAAAAACCCTAAAATAATCTTAATTTTTGGAAAAATTTCTTGATCCCCCCATCAAAAATTTCTGGCTACGCCAATGATCTCGACAAAAAAGATCTGGTGCTACAATTCACACCAGATTTTCTTTAATTCAATTTTTTTATTTTTTTTTTTTTGGGGGGGGGAATAAAGCTTTAAAATTTTAACACAAGGTCTATATTTTTCTCTCCATTATATACTCGGGGTATTTTTTTTTTTTAGATTTATGGGGGAGATTACCTCCATATTCTCCCCTGCCGGCGCTCTGTTTTAATATTGAAAGACCTCTCAACAATTTCGGTATAGTTCTGTTACAATAACCATCAAAAATTCATTTCTGTATCTATTTCGAAATCTTAATAAAAATTACATAATGATAAAAAAAAAAAGATTTTTTGGTCTAGAGGCCGGCCAATTTACATTTTTTTAATGGTATGTGACAGCGGCGGTGAGAAATTTCCCCTTGGTTGACAAAAATTCTTTTTGAATTACTCAATAAGCACTATGCAAATGAATAAATCCATTTTTTTTTTATTTATGTATAAATAATGCTTTTATCCTTATGCTTTGTTCTTATCCATTAAAATATGAACAATTAATGAGCCCGAACGCTAATAAAGCCTTTCACACTAAAGCCACAAGTGGCTTGAAGTAGTCTCGTATAAAAATGGCATTAGATAAGGCACAGATTCTTTTTATTGTTAGCCATAACAAAAAATAATTCGCTAAGAGACGGAGAGAGAAAAAAAATGAAATTCTTCCACTCAGGAAGAGATGCAGCGAGAGAAATAAAAGTAGAAAAATAATCCCAAGTTGAAAATTTTATATTTAATATTAAAAAAAATAAATTGGAAAAGTGAATTAATTTTTTGTTTGGGAATGTAAAAAAAAAAGTGGTCATATTGTGTTTACAAGTGAATATAGCGGCGTGACATGAGAATGCAGTAGCGTAGAGAGAGGAAGGGCGTATTATCGCCATAAGGGAAACGAATCACGCACGGCGCTCGGCACCACGGAAAATAAAAAAAAAATACAAAAAAAGGGAAAAAGCTCTCCCAAGGGAACTCCTTCCGCCCTCGCAACACGAATTATCGCCTTAGATTCGGGCCACGTTTATTGATGTTTTTGTCCCTGGCCTTCGCCTTCTTACACCCCCGTATCGTTTACTTTAAAGAGATATCATGCCCGAAAATCTTTCAATTCATAAAAGTCTTATTTCATTTTATTCTTCAGGCGATGCCAAATTGAAAATTCGCTATGTGACGTTTTTGTAGATGAAATAAACAAAGTAAAGGGGATAAACATTTATTTGTAGTTTCTGCTTGAATGCGGTAAGGAAATAGGGATAGATCAATCACCCTGAAGGATCTAGCTGGCGGAGAAATAAAATGGGGTGACTTAACGCACCAGATTTTTTTGTGTCGAGAAATATTTAGTTTCTCATAGCACCTTAGTTAACTTGACCACTTGCGTTTCATAAGTAAAAAGTAAAAAAGTAATTTGATTCAAAATTTACATAGGCTTTGTGTATTTTAAATATTGACTGCTTGAAATAAACTATGGTTATTTTTCAAAATTTTAATCTCATATTTGGATATTTTATACACAATAGAGAATTGTAAATAAATACAAAATTTCATAAGAATTGGAAAATATTTTTTAAAATGCGTAAAAAGTTCCAAAGGGGACCCCCTTTTGTATCGAAATTAACATGCAAATCCCCATATGGATTTAACATTGGTTCTATGGAAAATGAATATGAATATGAAAAATCTGAAATACAGTAAAGTGTACTTCAAACAATTTTCACGAAAAATTTTACTCATATACTTTTTAAAAAATCTTAAAGAGTTGATTTAGGAATTTTAATCAAAATCCTTAAAAGCAATTTTGTGAAAATCGAAAAAAAACTGAAAAAGTGCATCATTAAAGTACAAGTACTTTTTGGCAGATGTTGTTCAAAAGCTAATTTTGAGTGTCTGGGAGGGGTACCCAACTTAAATATAAAACTTCAAACTCGTCAATCATTTCCTTCATGGTTGGCCCCCTTTTGAATCGAAATTAAAATGCAAATCGCATAGGGATTTAACATTGGCTCTATGGAAGGAAGAGCCGAAGAATAAATTTAAAAAATCTGAAATACTACACCAGTAAAGTGTAACTTCACACAATTTTCACAAAAAATTTTACTGACATACTTTTGTAAAGGGCATACTAAAAAAATGATGAATTTTAATCAAAATCGTTAGAGCCAATTATGGCAAAATCGAAAAAAAAAAAATGGAAAAAGTACTTCAGTAAAGTACATTTTTGGCGATTTTGTCCAAAAGTTTATTTTAACACCGAGAGAGGCAAGCCGCGCGGACAAATAAGATATACTACTAGCCTTAGCTCGGGTAAATCATGTCCACGTACTCATAAGGGCACTTGAGTGGGTGAAAATATTTTTTTACAACAGTAGTTAATTAAAATTATATTCTTGATAAAAAAAAAATATTTCGTTTATCGATTCATAATTACCAATAATTGCTTTCATTCACTTGTTAACGCACTTGTCCCCTCCCCCAAAACTAAAGCTCCTCAAGACTTGTCTTAATTAAATCCACCTTTTGCTGAATATTTATTTATCCATCTCCAGCAATTCTTCTATTTGCATTATCCTAATCAATGCTAAAAATGGATTAGGGGTAGGATTTTAAAGTAAGCTACACTCCTTTAAAAAAAAGCACTTCCGGAGTGCAAAAAAAAAAATACATTTGTTTGCTTTAACAAATTCCTTTCAAGCACCGGATTTCTCTGTTTGGGTAATAAAATTGAAGAGAGAAGCTTATACAAATTTCTTAAAATAAAAGTCTATTTAATTTAACTTTACTACTATAATTACTAGTAAATATTTCTTATTTGAGACGATTGAATGATTGAAAATAAACGTCGATTTTGTTTGATTAACCAAAACTGTGTTCAATTTTTTATCCATTTGCTATAACTCCGATTTGTTATTAATGAGTCGAGAATCAGGAGAACAAAATGTAAACAATAATCAGGACTATTCTCTAATAACCGACGTTAAAATTGATTGTTATTTTCAATCGAGTAGGCCTATCTGACACATCAGCGTTAAAAATGCTATTCTCTAAACCAGTGGTTTCCAAACTTTATGTTACCACGCCTCCCTTAAAAATAATTAATCTTATGACGCCTCCCCCCCCCCCCCCATTTTATAAGATAATACAAAAACAAAAATTTTTTATGCTAAAAAATATAAATTTATATAAAAATATTTTTTTTATTTATTCTTATTTATATTAAAACTAGTAATCATTTGGAAAATTGGTCCTGGGGGCCAATATTCGCCCCTCCCTTAGACTAGTCCGCGCCTCACAATTTGGAAAACGCTGGTATAAGGGTATTTCATGGCTGGTGGAATTTGTATCAGGAATGAAAGTTAGAAAAAACGAAGCCAGCATTTTTTCTTTAAAAATATATTTTAACAGTTTACGTTCCGGCCTTGGTAAAAGCCATCCTCGGATGACCACTAACAGCTCCGAGGATGGCTTTGACCAAAGCCGAAAGGTTTAAGAGTTTTCTTTTAAAGAAAAAATTCTGGCTTCTTTTTTTCTAACTTTCATTCCTGAAGAAAAATATTTTTCTCAAATCTTATTTTCACGCTCTAGGGGGGTGCCTAACTTGAATCAAAAATTTCAACCTCCTAGCTCAATTCCTTCATGCTTTAAATTGAACACAGACACACACTTAGAGGGACCATGTCGGCAAAACCACTTTTTTGGATTCAGGGGACCTCATAACGTGTATATCCATCAAAGTCTCGACATCGAATTTTTGACATGAATCCAATACTTTCTCTCTCTATATATTAACATATATATAGAGGTAAGAGAAAGTAAAAATTCCAACCCGAATTGAGATTAGTTCGAAATACAAAAAGATGCGGTAACTCACCCCAGTAAAATTCTAAGTGGACTAATCATATCTTACTTTTCTACCTAATGAAAAAAATCCCTACAAAATTCTGCAGGACATTCTATGGGTTCCCAAGTTACCCTGTGTTTTTATTATCTGTTTATGAGAGTTTCGAAATTCTCAAAAATTAATTTCGCCCCAATAATAAGAAATTTTAGAATGACATTAAAATGTTGCTATCCCACTATGATATTTGCTAAATATTGAATATAAATTTTAACTCAAACGGAATGCATTTATTTTTTAGTAAAAGAATTTAAAAAAAAAATCTCTATGCATTATAGGGGATGGGGCATTAACCCCCCCCCCCCTGGCATACCCCCCTTTAAGGAAATTCGAGCCTTCACCGCGAATTACTCTCAAAATAATTTGAACACATTTATAAATAATTATTTTAATTTTTATTCTATTTTGAAATTATTTTATATTAATTTTCAACCTTTAATCCACCCCTGAGTAAAAGCATCTTAAGGAAATTTGATTATCAAAAATATAGAAGAATATAATTGTAAATAATGGTGACTTAAGAAAAGATAAAAAAAAACTAATTTTTTTTCAATGACACCTACACTCCCCCTCCCCCTCCCCCTTATATTTACCCTCTACCCTTAGTGAAATGCAAAATATTTAATTTCATATTCAAAAGAATCGTTTTTCGCAGTCAAATTATTTGTTTCTATCATTTTTTTTTTCAACGATAAAATGCATAATAATTACCTTTAATAAAACACTCAAGAGGGTGTGCTCGTTGAGGGCGAGGTCAGGGTGGATTGCACTAAATTAATTATTCACTTTGATTCACTTAAAACACAACAAAAAAAATAACAGAGCAGCTCGGCGCGCCTGCATCTCGGCAACGCACTCGACTAGACTGAACGAGAGATTCGACTCTCTTATCTCTTTGTAAAGGAATAAAAATAGATGAAAATAACAATTCCCTTTTTATTAAAAGTAAAAAAATACATTTTACTTTAATCTAACTATATTTAGAGATAGAAAAAAATCTCAACAAGTGATTCGGAATATTCCAATGCCTTTCTTAAATAATCAACCCTTCATCCTCCCCCCCTAATAAAAATAATAATCAACGTTATTTTTTGATTGTTTTCTATTTATTTTGTTTAGATTTAGCTAAAAAAAAAAAAAAAAACATTTTTTTCAATTTTTCAACCCCTAATCCAATCTTTTTACTTTCTCTTACCTATGTATATATTTACTTTCTCTTACCTATGTATATATGTAATATATATATAGAGAGAAAGTATTGGTTTCATGTCAAAAATTCGATGTCGAGATTTTGATGGATCTTCACGTTTTGAGGTCCCCTGAATCCAAAAAAGTGGTTTTCGCGACATGGTCTGTCTGTGGGTGGGTGGGTGGGTGGGTGTGTGGGGTGTGTGTGTGTGTGTGTCTGTGTTCACTTTTAAGCATGAAGGAATTGAGCTATGAGGCTGAAATTTTATATATAAGTTAAACACCCCCGGGACCGGAAAAATAAGCTTTAATCAAAATCGGCCAAAGAGTACTAGTACTTTACTGATGTACTTTTTCAGTTTTTTTCGATTTTCTCAAAATTCGCTCTAACGATTTTGATTAAAATTCAAAAATCAATTATTTTTTAGATGCTCTTTCAAATGTATATTCTCGTTTTGCCCTCAAAATTGTTTGAAGCACACTTTACTCTTGCACTCCATAGAAAAGATAGGATAAATGGTTGCCATGGTAACAAAATATAAATATTTTCCCATACTTATAAATTTTACATCTGAATTCAAATATTCCCTACTGCCGGGAACTATATACATGTCGACACAAAAAATCTGGTGTGACAAGCACAGTACACAACTTTCGATTACCGAAGGTAAGAGAAAGTTGTGTGCTGTGCGACAGTCACACCAGATTTTGTAATATATATATAGAGAGAAAGTATTGGATTCATGTCAAAAATTCGATGTCGAGATTTTGATGGATCTTCACGTTTTGAGGTCCCCTGAATCCAAAAAGTGGTTTTCGCGACATGGTCTGTCTGTGTGTGTGTCTGTCTGTCTTGTGTGTGTGTGTGTGTGTGTGTGTGTGTGTGTCTGTGAACAAAATATCTCAATAACGGAAAGAGCTAGGAGGTTGAAATTTTATATTTAAGTTAGGCACCCCCATGGGACGTGACACGAAGCTTTTGAACAAAATCGACCAAAAAGTACTAGTACTTTACTGATGCACTTTTTCAGTTTTTTTCGATTTTCTCAAAATTCGCTCCAACGATTTTTTTTTAATTCAAAAATCAATTATTTTTTAAATGCTCTTTAAAATGTATATTCTCATTTTGTGATTGAAATCTTCTGAAGGCCACTTTACTCTTGTACTTCATAGAAAAGATAGGAGAAATGGTTGCCATGGCAACAAAATATAAATATTTTGCCATACTTATAAATTTTACATCTTGAAAATCGAATGTACCCTACTGTCGGAATAAATACATGTCGACACAAAAAATCTGGTGAGACAAGCACAGTACACAACTTTCGATTACCGAAGGTAAGAGAAAGTTGTGTGCTGTGCGCCAGTCACACCAGATTTTTTTCACATTAAATAGTAGATGGAAAATATTATTTGTAGTTATTAAGAATATATATATTTTTGGGTCTAGGCATTTTTATTTGAGCCATTTGAAATCCAATCTTAATATATAAAATAATTAACATTGCTATCGCCTTCGGCGAGCTTTGCGTCTAGTCAGAAAAAAATTAAAACCCTGAAAAACTTCCCTTTGGGTTTTACACATAGTATCGCCCCGCCCAAATTTTCTAGAATGAGTCTTACTTTAGGCCAGGGCTTTCCAAACTTTAACCTCCCTTAAAAATATTATGAATATTACGAAAAATCGTATGACGCCCCCCCCCCACACACACACATTTAATAAAATAATACAAAAACAAACATTTTGAATACTAAAAAATATAAATTTCTATAAAAATATTTTTTTTATTTATCAATATTAATTAATTAAAAACTCCGTCCCAGAATCTTCTAAATTATTTTATTATTTTATTTATAAAACTAGCAATCATTTGGAAAATTGATCATGGTGGCCAACATTCGCGCCTCCCCTTAGATTAGTCCGCGCCTCCCTAGGGAGCCGCGCCCCCACAGTTTGGAAAACGCTGCTCTAAACCAAGTTTTAACAGCGACATTAACATTTTACTAGCACCAGGAGTTAACGACTCATATGAAGATCTGTTTTTACAAACCTCGATAACCTTTCGCGCATGCGCATTAGTAACTTGATTTGTTATTCTAAATCTAGTAGGCCTATATAACACATCAGCGTTAAAAAATTCTATTCACTAAACCAAATTTTAACAGCGACATTTACATGTTTATTTTAATTTATCTCAAAGCTGTCAAAATCATAACCTTACTTTTTACGCTAAAGACGCCATTTTGATGCATTAAATACGGCGTTAAAATATCAAAGCCCCCAACCCCCCTAGACATGACATTAATTTTTAACACTACAGGCTAAATGTTAAAGCTTTTGCTTACAGAATAGCAATTTGAGATAAGGAGTTGAAAAAATACTAGGGTAGTTATTTTTCCGAACTCCACATATCTTCACAAAAATACTTGCGGTTACCTAAATTATTCAATAAAAAAAAATCAAAACCTCAAGTAGTAATTTAGATTGGTATTCTAAAACCCATCAAAACTTTTAATGACGTTTTAGAATTAAACAACAATAATAAAATTTCAATTTGACTATATAAAAATTTTAGTAAATAGATATTAACAATTTAAGGAACAAGATGGATGCCCCTATTTCAATTTTGTTCTAACCAAGAATTATGACCCTTTTAAGGATTCCCACATGCTTTAAAAAAAAATATGATACATGAAATTTTATAAGCATATTAAAGAATTTAAGCATCTTTTAAGGAAAAGTATTGCAGCTATTCGCTATTATATTATTACTTGAAAAAAAGTAATTTTTAAAAGTGAAATAGACTGCAAAAAAAAAGGTGAATGTTTTTCGAACAGGAGATGATAAAATATCTATGCGAGTGGGTAAAAAAGTAAATTCAACTTGTAAATTTTTAAAAAGAATTGTGGAACGATCAATAGAAGGAAAAGACGAGGTAGAAATTTTGGATCGCAAGGAGCTTAATATATTCGTTTTAAAGTCGTGATTTTAATAATAATCGATTGGCCATTCCTTTTTTAAAAGATTTGGTTCCCCTGCTGCAAACAACTCGCCTGGCGCGGATGTAATGCTGGTTGCGTTGCGCCTGTGAGGCACGGATAAAAGATATCGAAATAGGGATCTAACTCTGGTAATTTGTAGTCAGCAAACACATTAATTTATTTTTATTTTAATTTAAAGGAATTGCATAAATTTTTATCCTAGTCTAAATAACAACACTTTCCTTACACCTTTTGCCTCTAGCATACGGTTCCTGTTCCCTTTTTGTCGGAAACAGATTTTTCCGAATAAATAGAAAAAAAAATAGTTTTATTCTTTTACTTTGTCTTACCTATATACTGTATATATGTAATATATATAACATATAAAGAAAGAAAGTATTGTATTCATGTCAAAAATTCGATGTCGATATTTTAATGGATATAGGACCTACACGTTTTGGCGACATGGTCTGTCTGTGAACAAAATATTTCAAGAACGAAAAGAGCTAGGAGATTGAAATTTTATATTTAAGTTAGGTACCCCCCTGGGACGTGACCCGAAGCTCTTGAACAAAATCGGCTAAAAAGTACTATTTTACTGATGTACTTTTTCAGTTATTTTTTTTTTTTTTCTCGATTTTCTCAAAATTCGCCCCACGATTTTGGTTAAAATTTAAAAAATCAATTATTTTTTAGGGTACTTCATAGGAAAGATGGAGAAATTGATGCCATGGTAATAAAATATAAATATTTTCCCATCTTTATGAATTTTACTTCTTGAATTCCAATATATCGGCGGAAACTAAATATATCTCGACACAAAAATAAAAGAAAGTAAAAATCTGGTGTAACAAGCACAGAAGCTGTACGACCAGTCACACCATTTTTTTTTTTCTAAAAATGCGCAAACTTTTAAAGAAATAAATAAAATCTGGTGTGGTGGTCACACAGGACACAACTTTCTCTTACTTTCAGTAATTGAAAGTTATGTTCTGTGCTTGTCACACCAGATTTTGAGAAAATCGAAAAAAAAACTGAAAAAGTAGTAAAGTACTAGTAGCCCTACTATTTGGCCGATTTTGTTCAAAATCTACGTGTCAGGTGCCAGGAGGGTATCTAAACTAAATACAAAATCTCAATCTCCTAGCTGTTTTCGATCTTGAGATATTTTGTTCACATGGAGACCATTTTGTGAGACCACTTTTTTCGAATTCAGGGGACTTCAAAACTTATATTTCCATCAAAATCTTGAAGTCGAATTTTTAACATGAATTCAAAACTTTATATATATACTGTATAAATATATATTAGATACAGTATATAGGTAAGAGATAGTAAAAATTAAAATTATATTTCGAATGAAAGGCTTATTTATTAAAAAAATCTCATTATCCAATAAAAACGGGAGAAATGGGGTGATGATTATGATTTGAAATTGAATTAGAAAGGATTATAAATAAAAAATTAGATGAAAACGGATTGAAAAACTCGAGTTAAAAATCTAATGGAAAAACAGCAGCAAGTTCAAATGGGATTTTGTATCTCCCAATTCTCAAAGAAAAACGAAAGAGATGATAGAGTTACGTCTCTTTTTTTATTAGTTAACTGACATGAAGCTTATTTAATTTTTATCCTTGAAAAATAAAATGAATTAGGTTTTGAACTATAAATTTCTTATTAAAAAGGAATTGTAAATAGAAGAGGAATGTCTTGTCTTTTGAGAATTATTTCCGTCAGTCTCCAATTAAGCAGAAATGAAATTATTCAATCAATTTCAGGTATAGGTTGAGAGGAAGGGCCAAAAAGAATTAATTGAATGCTACAACAATTGAGCTACAACAATGAAGCATTGAGAATTATTTTTTTTCAGGTATAGGTACTCGAAATGAAAAAAAAATTGAACTTCGGTTCTTTAGGTTCTTGTCCTAAGGAGACCCTCAAAATATCGAGTTCGTTTTCTTGAGTGAATATAATTTTTTTTTTTTTACTTTTATTACGGTTTTTATAAAAAATATGTGAAAGGAAAAGATGATGATTTGCCACTACTTTACAAAACCAGATTATAACTTAAATAAAGATAATTTTTTTTTTTATTTGTCCTCTCGGTAGCTGAGGCCTTTTAGGATTATACAATTGTAAATATTTAAATTAATTAATTATATCGATGACTACCAGGGGACGTTCAACACGCTGATTCCTAGGGTCACCCACCCACCCGAGAGTTAGCCGCGCTTGCCATTGCTTAATTGCAATGATTTGGGTGACTGCTGTTTTCAAATAATTATTTCAAAACAAACAATTCAAGATTTCAAAATAATAAAAAATTTCGACCATTAACTGTGACGTCTTATTTAGATTTTTTGTCTTTTTATTTTTTTAATTTGTCTTCTCGGCTACTGAGGCCATTTAGGGTTATACAATAATATATTGAATTGATATATACCGATGGCTACCGGGGGACGTTCAACACGCTGATTCCCGGGATCGCCCACCCATGTTTGGCATTGCTTAACTGCGGCTATAGCCCGGTATTTTTTCTGAATAGTGATTTCGCAAACTCCTAAAATAACCTGAAGAAGAGGAGGCATGGCTAAACCGGCTAAGCTGAGGATTACGGAGTCCGAAGTCTCAACACGGCTCGGGTTCAAATCCAGCTTGCGGCAAATAATTCAAACATCCTGCCGAAGTCTCCTCTTAGGGTAGGTAGGGGAATAGCCCCGCCGTGGTATCACAAAGGGCCTAATAGGGTGTATTCCCTCTCTGGGAACGGCCACTTCAACCTAACCTAACCTAACCTGAAGAAGGCATTATGATGAGCGATCGGAACGTTTTTTTTTATAAAAAAAATTTTTTAATGATCGTTTTTTTTTTTTGTTTGTTCGCAAATAATTAATTTCGATTTGTTTTCGTGCTCTGATGAATGGGGGATGTTCGTTGATGTATGAGATGGTGCGGGTGCACTGAGACGTGACGCTGGCCATTTGCAACAGTGACTGGGTTAATGGGGCACGGGGAGCAAGAAGGAGCATGCAGATGGTGCGGACACCAATCGATTTCTGGAGAGAAACGCACGCACCTCGGAGGCGTAGGCGTCGCTCAGGGAGGAATATCGTCGTGAACGTCGTTCCCGATGACGATTGAAAACGTTCAAAACGATAGGCCAACGCCAACGCGATAGCGACGGCGACGGTTGACCGTCGTCGTCGTCGACGGTTACCAAGGAAATTGTGCCGTGTGGGCAAGAACAACAACAAAGGCTGTTCGGTGGGGCGCGAGCGTCTCATCATCCTGCGCCTCAAGCGCCTAATACGTGACTAAACCAACGAATCAAACTAAAAAGCTGACACGGCGCCGCACCGAGAGCCAGCCCCCTTCAACGCATGCAGGCAAAAATGACTAGAACAACGCAGGCCAGGCTAAGAAGCCACTTAACTTGTGCTGCGCGGTGTCATCCCGGTCGTCTGCCCCTCTCCCGTCCATGACCGTCTCTCTGGCAAATAAGCAGCAGAGAGGGCCGGTCCGGCCGCGCCTCGATTAAAAATCGCCAGGCAGCGGTGATCGGCCCCGAACTCGCCACTAGAAAACCAAACAAAATGCCACACACACATACATACCATCAGCTATCATCCCCCATGTTTTTTACTTTCTCTTACCTAAGTATATATGTAATATATATTGAGAGAGAAAGTATTGGATTCATGTCAAAAATTCGAGTCGAGATTTTGATGGATATACACGTTTTGAGGTCCCCTGAATTCGGAAAAGTGGTTTTCGCGCCATGGTCGTGAACCAAATATTCCAAGAACAAAAAGAACAGGTTGAAATTTTATATTTAAGTTAGCTTTTGAACAAAATCGGCCAAAGAGTACTAGTATTTTACGGATGTACTTTTTCAGTTTTTTTTTTTTTTTTTTTTTTTCGATTTTCTCAAAATTCGCTCCAACGATTTTGATTAAAATTCAAAAATCAATTATTTTTTAGATGATCTTTAAAATGTATATTCTCATTTTGGGGTTGAAATCTTTTGAAGCACACTTTGCTCTTGAACTACAAAGGAAAGATAGGATAAATGGTTGCCATGGTAACAAAATATAAATATTTTGTCATGTTTATAAATTTTATATCTTGAATTTTAAAATATCGGCAGAACTAAATATATCCCGACACAAAAAAATCTGGTGTGACAAGCACAGAACACAATTTTCGATTACAGAAGGTAAGAGAAAGTTGTGTGCTCTGCGACCAGTCACGCCAGATTTTTTTTTTAATTTCCTATCTTAACTCCAATTACAGAGACATTAGCAATGTTTGAAATTTTCACGGCAAGTGGGATTTGAACCCGAGTTGA
Organism: Euborellia annulipes; assembly: GCA_023213315.1. Classification (NCBI taxonomy): domain Eukaryota; kingdom Metazoa; phylum Arthropoda; class Insecta; order Dermaptera; family Anisolabididae; genus Euborellia; species Euborellia annulipes. The sequence continues at coordinate 23,896 of JAKCPI010001750.1, read as the reverse complement.
ATAGAAACTCTAGATTCGTAATCCGAAGCTTATCCGATTAGCCACGAGCCTAGTATGTAAAATAATTTGACATTCATTCTACGGGACTAACAAATTTCTAGAGCTTCATTTAGAGAATTTTCTCTCTTTATTTCTTATTCAGAGATATGGTAATAAATCAAACTTGTTTATATTAATAATAAAATCTTATTTTGTACATCAGTCTGAGCTAATTTTAGTACAAAATTTCTCAATCTAAATGCGTGATGAATAAATATTTTTCGAAACGACTTGAATATTGCTGCAATAATTGTAAATTATTCTTTTAAATTTAGTACGAAATAAAATGGATTTTTTACTTTCTATTACTTATATATGTTTTGCTCAGGGGCCCACATCTTGTGGGTACGTGGTTGGCGACCACGAGCTACCCGAGCTGGGACTGGTCTGACAAGCACAGAACACAACTTTCTCTTATCAAACATAAGAGAAAGTTACATGCTGAGTGACCTGTAACACCAGATTATTTTTTAAATGCATTAAAAACAGGAAAATAATAATTCACTTAATTAGAGGAAATTTGTTTTATCTCACCTAGAAGTGGCTGATTAAGTTCAAAAAAGGAATATAATTTCAAATCCCAGTACGGAATTAGTTTTTGTTCTTTACATATTAATAATTTATTGAGTCAAAATAAATTTCAAGTTCTAATATTAAATTAAATGGCAAGTATTTGTTTTTGCAATTGATCCAACGATTTAAATTTTTTTTTTCTTCCGACCTATCTCGATATCCAATTGCAATTTCTAATTAAAAGACTATTAAAAATTGATCGATTCAACTGGAATTCGAACTCTCTACAAAGCTGGGGAAAAATAGCAAATAATTTAAATCAAATTAGTAAGGATGTAATGAGAAATTCATACCAAGCCCAGCATTACAGCGAGGCGTCGAGCGGTTCAGCGGCACAACCAAGTTAATGAATATAAGTAAGTTATTTTAATGATCATCCTCTCTCAGCTCAATAATAAATAAGTTTGTTACTATTTTCACATACTATAGAGTGACGAAAAAGTAAGCCTCTCTTAGTAGAAATCTCTACGCGGGATAATATCAAATTTTGTAAAGGGCTACGATAAGAAAAGCGGTTAAGGTGCGCGTCTCGAAAAGTCGTTAGAAGACGATTCACTACCGAGTTACTCTAGGCGGCAAGAGATGGCGTTAGTTTTTCCCATATGAATACAAGGGATTTATTCCATTTCATTTGAAAGATTCCAGCTAATTAATTAAGGGTAAAAAATTAATTATTTTTTTTAACACAATTATTACTAATTTAATTATCTATAAGATATAGAGCGAATTTTTTAAAAATATATTTTCTTTAATGCGATTAATATAAAAAAAAAATTATTTTTTCGAAAATCAAAAAAGGGCTTCTATAAGTTGTAGATATTTTAAATAACTTTAATTAAAAAAAAATTTGAGGTCGATAGCCTCAAAATTGTGGCCGCTGGAATCTCCCAAAATTAGCACCCCGAGACGCGCAAGGTTCAAATCCATCTCAGGACAAAAAAATTATTATCCTACTCTCCTCCTGAAGAAGGAAATGTCTCACTTCTGGCACTAATGAATGAGAGATTAAGGATGGTGGAGTGGTAAAGTGTAATGAAAACATCGCATCATCAGTTTATGTAATGAAACAAGGGAGCCGTAGCTCAATGGATAAAGCGACGGTTTTCTATACTGTAACTCCCAGATTGGTTTAAAAAAAAAATAATTAAATAATTTTATTTGAAAAATAAATGAAGTTTGGATCGAAACTGAAATCTACAATGTAGAAAGCATCCACAGAGGCACGGATGTATTTATTATATAAACTGCTAGGGAAATTATTCATATTTTAATTTAGATTTTTCTCACGAATCCCTGAGTGTGCACTTAAAGCACAGAATATTATATTCTCCTCAAGTTTGAGATCGGTGACAAAAGACCCGTTTGTCCCCTTCTAAACGACGTTCTGCCTTTCGTTGAACATTTTTGAATTTAGCACGGAGTTTTCGGAGTAAAATATCAAATATTTTTTTAAATAAATTTGAAACCTAAATTATTCAGTAGCGGTATTCTATATTTATCTGTAATTTTATAATACAAATAAATAACGTCACAAATATTAATACAGTAGAGCAGTGGATTCCAAACTTTATGTTACCACGCCACCCTTAAAAATATTTAATCTTATGATGCCTCCCCCCCCTCCCATTTTATAAAATAATACAAAAACAAAAATTTTTAATGCTAAAAAATATAAATTTATATAAAAACTAGCCTCGTCGCCCGCCTTCGGCGTGTGTGTGATTGTTGAGTGTGAATAAGAAAATATGGGGATTGACTTCCCCGAGACTTTCTCGTATATTCTTTTGAAATTACGTCTGTGTGTGTGTGTGAACACGATTTCTTAAAAACCAAAGCAGCCAGATCGATGAAATTCGGTATATGCTCCTTACACTAAAATTGTAGATTTCTATCAACTTTTGGAAGTAGTACTTTACTTAAAAAGTTTTTTCAAAAATTTTGAAATTTTCAATTTTTTTGTTATATTATGATAAAACACTCTATTTTAAAAAGTTTTTATTCTTTGACATTTTTACGAAAACTGAATAGTTTTTGAAATAATCACAGAAGAAATAGAAAATATTCGTTAATTTTGATAAAAAATCAAAACAAAATCATACAGGTGTCATTAAAAAAAGGGTAAATATAAACAAATTCACATTTGTTTCACAAATTCATGTTCCAAATTCATTTGTTTATATTTACCCTTTTTTTAATGACACCTGTATGATTTTGTTTTGATTTTTTATCAAAATTAACGAATATTTTCTATTTCTTCTGTGATTATTTCAAAAACTATTCAGTTTTCGTAAAAATGTCAAAGAATAAAAACTTTTTAAAATAGAGTATTTTATCATAATATAACAAAAAAATTGAAAATTTCAAAATTTTTGAAAAAACTTTTTAAGTAAAGTACTACTTCCAAGTGACGTATTTACTCCAAAAGTTGATAGAAATCTACAATTTTAGTGTAAGGAGCATATACCAAATTTCATCGATCTAGCTGCTTTGGTTTTTAAGAAATCGTGTTCACACACACACACACACACACAGACATAATGCCAAAAATGTTTTTTTTGGACTCAGGGAGGTCTAAAACGTGGAGAAACATCAAAATCTCGAAGTCGAATTTTTTTACGATTACAATACTTTCTCTATACGAGAAAGTAAAAAAGGTGTTAAAAAAAAAAGATAAAAAAATAAAGAACTAATTTTTTTTCAATGACACCTACACTCCCCCTCTCCCTTTCAACAGCTTATATTCACCCTCTACCCTTAGTGAAATACAAAATATTTAATTTCATATTCAAAAGAATCGTTTTTCGCCATCAAATTATTTGTTTCTATCATTTTTTTTTTTCAACGATAAAATGCATAATAATTACCTTTAATAAGACACTCAAGAGGGTGTGCTGGTTGACGGTGAGGTCAGGGTGGGTTACACTATATTAATTATTCACTTTGATTCACTTTAAACACAAAAAAAGAGCAGCGCCTGCAGCGCGGCAACGCTCTCGACTGAACGAGACTTGTTTTTATAAGAATAAATAGATGGACATAGCAATTCCCTTTTTATCAAAAGTAAAAAAATACCTTTTGCTCTAATCTAACTATATTTAGAGCTGGAAAAAAATGTCAACAAGTGATTAGGAATATTCCAAGACTTTTCTTAAATAATCAACCCTTCATCCCCCTAATCAAAATAATAATCAACGCTATTTTTTGAATGTTTTCTATTTATTTGGCTTCGATTTAGCTAAAATAAATTTAAAAAATATTTTTTTCAATTTTTCAACCCCTAATCCAATCCTAATAAATAAAATAATTAACAATTCTATCGCCTTCGGCGGGCTTCGCATCTTGTCAGAAAAAAATTAAAATCCTGAAAAACTTCACTGGATCCGCCTTTGGGTTATTTGTAAAAATTACTACTAAAATAAGTCAACTAATGCCAATTTAATGACAACAAAAATTTTTCAAGTCCATCTACATGCATATTTCAAACTGACTCTGTTTAAATATTTCAAAGCATTGTATTATAAATGTATAAGAGGAAGTCGAAGCACGTTTTTGCCAACTCCGATTGGCGGCGGCTCCTGGTGTCTCATAAATTGTCGAATTCCCTCTAACAATTCCACATCCTAAGCATTTAATTAAAAATGAGCAAACGACTGAATGTTTCAACCCTTATTAGGGGAAATTTGAAAGCACAGAAAGAGAGAGTTCAGTTTTAATTTGAAATGATCAACACCGAAACGTTCCAATTGGATCGGGCTATCGGCAAACGCATCTCCACTTGATAGAAATCATCAATTAATTAGAATCGATTGTTTTTGTTCGCTGATCAAATGAGAGAGAAAATAGAGCTCGAGAAATTTCCCTCTTGATAATCATCGGGGAGGAAATTTTAATTGAAAAAAAAAATATGTCTTTTCAAACAATCTTCTGATATTTCGAGTCTAAAGTACAATTGATAACGAGATATAAACACAAAGTTTTGAAATATAAGATGAATAAAAAAAGGAAAGAGAACAATCTCCTGATCCCGAGGTGGTTCAAAAAATGTAAACACGGTTCGATATTTATACAGGGTGTTTCAAATAAGAGAGGCTCCTTATCCAAGAGGTATCCAATCGTTTTCAAATTTTACGGTGGTTTTTAAATAATATTGAATTTCATAAAAATTATTTCAAATTGGGACGTTAAATTATGTTAAATAATAATAATTATGTTAAATAATGATAATGATAAAATTTTATTACTCTGGGGAAAAATGATATGAATTTCGTATAGGAAATTTTTAAAAAAAGTTTAAACCAATTTTCTGTTTCAGTTACGTTTTAGGCCGAAACTAAAATTGAAGCCGAAATTCGGTTTCGGTCGAACCCTAAAACAAATGTAGGAAGTTAAAAAAATACAGAAAATATTCTAAAGGACTTGAACAATGAAATCAACTTTGTAAGATTTGGAGATTTTTGAACAATTGTTAGACATTTATTAAAATCTGTTCCTAATTATTCAATTTGTTATTTTGAAAAGTACATCAGTAAAGTACTAGTAGGACCTACCATTTTATTAATTACTTAATATTTGAGCTTATAACTTTGGAGAAGAAATTGTTTAAAACTCTATATATGCAAAATTTATTTTATTTAATGGATCTTTTATTTGGATATTAATTTAAATAAACATCTATTTAATATAATAAATTTAGATTGCATGAGAGAGCAATTGATAGTTAGGAGAAAAAGTAGCATATTTAGTCAGATAGTCGATTCGAAGATAAATAAAATTTTTTTTTTTTTTGAAATTCAAACGCTATTGATTCAGTTGGTGCCCCATTCATTACGACTGAGGATTGTTCATCGGTCCATCGTAACATAAACCAAAAAGAGCTGGATAATAAAAAAATCATAGAGATAACAAAACTAGAAAAAAAAGGCTGGTGTTTTTTGAATTGCCTTGTAATATTACTATACAGTAGGGCTGGACGGTAAACCGGTTCAAAAATTTTTTACCGAAAACGCGGTAACGAACCTCTAATTCGATAAAAACCGGTTTTTTTCGAAAGTCGGTAAAAACCTATTTTTTCGGGCGGTAAAAAATTTTGGTTCGGCGAGAAAAAAAATGTTCCGCGGCGGCAAACCAAATTGTGGTTCTGCGCGGCAAAAAATTGGCGTCTCTAAAAAAAGGTAAAATATTTTTCCGGCCGGGAAAAATTTTGGTTCCGCGGCAAAAAAAAATGTTTCGGCAAAAAAATTGGCTCTCTAAAAAAAAAGGTAAAATATTTTCCCGGGGAAAAATTTTGGTTCCGCGAAAAAAATGTTTCAAAAAATTGGCTCTCAAAAAAAAGGTAAAATATTTTTGGCCGGGGAAAAATTTTTTCGCAAAAAAAAAAAAATGTTTCGGCAAAAAATTGGCTCTCTAAAAAAAAAGGTAAAATATTTTCCGGCCGGGGAAAAATTTTGGTTCCGCGAAAAAAAAAAAAAAAAAATGTTTCGGCAAAAAATTGGCTCTCTAAAAAAAAGGTAAAATATTTTTTCGGCCTGGGAAAAATTTTGGTTCCGCAAAAAAAAAAAAAAAAATGTTCCGCGGCGGCAAACTTTGGTTCCGCGGGCGGTAAAAAATTTTTACCGACTTTCGAGAAAAACCGGTTTTTTTTTCATTATCGAGGTCGGTAATGAAAATCCATTACCGTCCAGCCCTACTATACAGGTTTAGAATCATTAAGTTGGTTACGGTGTTCAAGATATTTTTGAATATAGTGAGAATTAGACTTTGATGAATTATTGCAATTAAAACAAAAAATCTTTTTATAGATTCTTTTGGGATGCTCTAGAAGAATTTGGAGGAAGGAAGAAGCAATCGATCCCGAGGGACTTCTTTCCTCCTTCGGGACTTCAATCTCAGCTGTGGCTCATTTCCATATCAAAGTCCCACGCCGGGAGGTTTCGGTTAAGAAAAAAAATGTTTGTCAATCGATTTATTTTAATAAATCAACAGGGATCTTAAAAAAAGCTGTTACAGAGAATGACGCAAGTTGGCAAGATTAAATAAAGACATTATTCTTAAGTATGCATTAAGAAGTAGTCGTACAAGTGAATGGCTATTCTAAAAAGTACGCAGAATCCGACTAAAAGTTTTATTAATGAAGATGAGAATTTATTATAAATACAATATTCATAACACATCAATCAATAAGTTCCGGGACAATCCTCAAATAACAAATTGATACCATTCTCAGTTAGTACAGTCGGCGCCACAAGTTCCTGATGTGTTCGAAAGTGGAGTCTTACTGTTAGCTTAAGCAAGCAAAATGTTTAGCCCTCGGAAATGATGTCTTAAAAGTAACTTTTCCCTTTCAGTTAAAGATGATGTCCAATTTCATGACATTCCGACGTTGAGTTAGATTGGTTTTATTTCAAATGATTGGAAGTCAAATGAAATGAATTAAATTTTCCTCGCTAGGGTCGGGAAGCGAACCCGGGACCCTTGGCATTAGAAGCTATGGGGCTAGGCATTAGAAGCTATGAGCCATGGGTCACGGGTCAAATAATTAATTAGGTGTCAACAATTTTTAGATTGAAATAATTTGTCAATGTATTTTGGTTTAAAAAAAATCCTCGAAAGAAAATGGGGTAGGAGGGAGAAGAAAGTTTTTTTCCGTAAAAAAAAAAGCTCAAGTAATTTTCCTAAACTGTGGTTTAAACTAAATGATTGAGGGAATAAAATATGGGTAAAATAATTAAAATAATGATTAAAAAAAAAAAAGTTGAAAGAAAAGAGTTAAGAGGTGATTGAAAAAACTTGATTAAAGTAAAGAAAAGTTTCAAAGTTCGATTTAAATTAAATTCGAAGGAAGGAAAAAAAAGAATCTTAGATTTCTAATTTTATAAAAAAAAAAATTCATTATTTATTTTGTTTCGAATTTAATTGGATAAAATAAGAGAGATGAGATTAATCCAAATCCAGATATAAAAAAGATCATTCGCTCTTTTTTTTCTCTTAAAAATGAGAAATTTGAACAAATATATGATCGAAAAATATTTTTCATATTAGCTTTGTGCATAACATCAAAGGTGAAATTCCAAGTGGCAATTTTTGCATGAATAAAATGAAATGGAAACAAAATATATGGATTCGCAAATTATAAGTCAAATTGGATCAAAGCTTCACATAATTAAAGAAAGATGGTGAAGTCACTCACTGATCAAAGTCACAAATATGATTAACAAATCTGGTGTGACTGCCGCACAGCAGATTTTTTGTGTCGAGATATTTTTGGTTTCCCGAAGAACCTTAGTTAACTTGACCACTTGCATTCCATAAGTAAAAAAAAAAGTAAAAAAGTCAATTGACTCAAAATTTCCATAGGCTGTGTATTTTAAATGTCGATTGCTTGAAATAAATTATGGTTATTTTTCTAAATTTTTGGATATTTTATACACAATAGAGAATCCTAAATAAATACAAAATTTTATAAGAATTGGATGTTTTTTTTATGTGTAAAAAAAAGGGTAAAAAGTTTTCCCCTTTTGAATCTAAAATAACATGCAAATAGGGATTTTAACATTGGCTCTATGGTAGGAAGCGCCGGAAAATGAATTTGAAAAATCTGAAATACTACACCAGTAGAGTGTACTTCAAACAATTTTCACGAAAAATTTTACTGATATACTTTATAAATAACATCTAAAAAATAATTGATTTATGAATTTTAATCAAAATCATTAGAGTCAATTTTGAGAAAAACAAAAAAAAAAAAACTGAAAAAGTACATCAATAAAGTATTAGTACTTTTTGGCCGATTTTGTTCAAAAGCTTATTTTCAACCCTCAGAAGGGTGCCTAACTTAAATATAAAATTTCAACCTCGCAGCTCATTTCCTTCATGTTTAAAAATGTCCACACAGCACACTTTTTTGAACTTAGGGGACCTCAAAACATGTATTTCCTTCAAAACTTCGACATCGAATTTTTGACATGATCGCAATACTTTCTCAATATATATATTATAAGAGAAAGTAAAAAATCGATTTGAGGAGAATAAAAGTCAGTCGATTGATTTTTGTCAATCCCGAAGAAAGAGATTCACGGTGATGAAGAAATGAAGAAAAAGTGGATGGTGAAAAAAGAGCTATGGAAATAAATGAGGTTTGTCAAATGGGAGGCTTTCAAGAATAAAGTTCAATCGACATGCCTATAAGGAACAAGAAAGTTTTATGAGACCACAAATGACAAGGAAGAAAGAAAGTCTTTTTTCATTTGAGAAAATCGTGAAACAAAGAGAAGTGTCATTTATTTATATAGCATTATTATATTTTAATATATGTGATTGCTTCGTGAGAGAAGAGGACTTGAACGTCATAAACGAAAGGCGGACGGAGGTACAGTGTGTTTGGGAACGTCAAACAAAAAAAAATTTCTTTTATAATATTTTCAAACAAAAGAGAACAAAATTTTCAAGTCTATGATGAAGTAGAATATGGCTGTTTAACTTTATATATGAAATAGGAAAACAAAATCAATTTTTATCAGATTTTTTTATTTAATTGACGACGTTTCGGACGCCAGTCGCGTCCTTCTTCAGCACAATCGATCGTCAAATACAGATGGACTTATTTTAAAGGAAAATTGAAATCGTGAATGGAATAATACAATTTCAAAAGTTGAATTGTATTTTTCGATGGCATTGCTTGCAGTCAATGACAATCCATTCTCCTGAGGAAGAACACGACTGGCGTCCGAAACGTCGACAATCAAATAAAAAATTCTGATAAAAATTGATTGGCTGGACATCCGATATCCATATATTTTTTAAGTCTATCCGGGATAAAGAGAAATGAGAAAAATTAATCTTGTCTTGGGTAATTCGTGGTCGCCAACCACGTACTCACAAGATGTGAGCCCTGAGTGAGAAAGTTTTTTTTTCTCAATTGCTTTATATAATTTTTTGAAGTGAAACATCTTTGCACACAGTTTAATAAATTGATTCATGCGTTACGTAACGCAGCATCCTTTCTACACGGGTTGAGTTAGAAAAAAATCTGGTGTGACTGGCGCACAGCACACAACTTTCTCTTACCTTCGGTAATCGAAAGTTGTGTACTGTGCTTGTCTCACCAGATTTTTTGTGTCGACATGTATTTAGTTTCCGACAGTAGGGTACAATTGAATTCAAGATGTAAAATTTATAAGTATGGCAAAATATTTATATTTTGATACCATGGCAACCATTTCTCCTATCTTTTCTATGGAGTACAAGAGTAAAGTGGTCTTCAGAAGATTTCAATCACAAAATGAGAATATACATTTTAAAGAGCAACTAAAAAATAGTTGATATATGAATTTTAAAAAAAATCGTTGGAGCAAATTTTGAGAAAATCGAAAAAAACTGAAAAAGTGAATCAGTAAAGTACTAGTACTCTTTGGTCGATTTTGTTCAAAAGCTTCGTGTCACGTCCCATGGGGGTGCCTAACTTAAATATAAAATTTCAACCTCCTAGCTCTTTTCGTTCTTGAGATATTTTGTTCACGGACACACACACCCACCCACCCACACACACACAGACAGACCATGTCGCGAAAACCACTTTTTTGGATTCAGGGGACCTCAAAACGTGAAGATCCATCAAAATCTCGACATCGAATTTTTGACATGAATCCAATACTTTCTCTCTATATATATATTACATATATACATAGGTAAGAGAAAGTAAAAAAGGGTTGCAAATTCTTATAAACTTTTTTTTAAGTCCCATCACCAGCTATCTATAAAATATTTTGACAATAATCGGCATATTTATAGGAATTTGTATAAATAATGTTGGAAATAAGCAATGTATTAGAGAGAGGATGCAGAAAGTTAGGGAGGGGGCTTTAAGGTATAGGAAAATAAGGAACGTATGCAAATTATCGTCACTTGAGATTAATCCTATTAATTAAATTTATTTACGTAGATAGTTAATTTATTACGTAGATAATTTATTAAACACAAATAGCGCTGAATTAATTAGATGAAAGATGATCAAAATCTTTAGTAATTTTTAAACGATAATAAAAAAAAAGAATGAGACACCTGTGAATGAATAATAGTAGAATTGTTTATTATGAATTGTGAAAAGTTTATTTCCTTTAAAATAAAAGCAAATAATTGTAAAAAAAAAAAATTATTAGGAAATATGCAAATTGGGAAGTAAAGTGTTTTAGCGTAACAAAAAAAATATGGTGTGACTTATCGCACAGCACACAACTTTCACTTATCCATCAAAATCTTGACATCAATTTTTTGACATGATCACAATAGTTTCTCACTATATACTTTTAACATATATAGGTAAGAGAAAGTAAAAATGGAAGATCTAATTTTTGTATTAAGGGGTCTTGGGTCGTAAACATATTACGTAACGCATTAGGGGGGGGGGGGAGCCCGGGGGTTTCTCTAAGTGTGACATAACAATTAGAAGTTGAATTTATAAGGAATGATTTTCGCAACAGGGAAAAATGGAGTGAGTCACGAGGGAAAATTTACTAAAAAAAAAAAAAAGGCAAAATGATATGAATTTTGTATAAGAAATTTATTCGGGGGGGGGGGGGGGGGGTAGTTCTTTAGTGACATAATATTTGTAGGGGGTTTGTTTTTATGTGACTAGACTGCTGGACATGGCAGGAGGGGAGGGGGAAGAAACTAGTCAAAAAAGGCGTTACGTAATATGAGGACGACCCCTAATTATTAATTGAGAGATAGGATGAGCGTTTGGTAAAATCTAAATACTGGCTAAAAGAGAGACATCGTGAAGTATAGTTGTTTGTTTATGTTAAGAATATCCCCATATAAGGTCGTTGTAAAGAAAGTGAAATTGAAATTTTAACAATTGAAGACCTTAATCCCAATTGGTTTTAGAGAATAATCAAAGATTCGCACTTTTAGAATTTTTATTTGATGGCTTGGTTAAAAAATGATCCGACCAAGGTGAGAAAGTGAGAAATTTATCGCTCCCGAGACAATTTGCCGATGGCGCACCTCAAATCTCAATTTCTCGATAAAATCAATTTAGTTAAGTGGTAAAAGATTTCAGGGACGATGAATAATTAAAAATCTTACTTATTACACAAGAGCTTTCAAATTAGATTCTGATTTCAATTTAAGAGCAAAAAAAATATAGAGACTTTTTATTTTTAGAGAGGTAATTAGAAAATCAGAGACACACTGGTGGAACAGAAATCACAATAAGCCAAGAAAAAGGATATCGAACCAAATAAAAATAATATTCCCGAAAATATACAAGAATTAGACAATTTTAAGTATATCTGTAATTTATATTTTCCAGAAATTGAGCTAGCAGGTTGAAATTTTATATTTAATTTAGGCACCCACCTGATGTGTGGGGGTATATAAGGGGGAGGGGGGCGATGGGCCCCGGGCTTCCCCCGAAATTTTCCAAATGCATATACATTTATAGGAATATACAGACATCAGCGGGGCTCGCCCCCCCCCCCCCCTCCCGAAATGTTTGATTGGCTACGCAGTGCGAAAATATTTGGTTCCGTAAAAGGAAAAAATTTTCTGCATCTTTCAATTTAAATACAGTAACAACAAAGAAAACAACCTTGGTGAAAAGAAATTTCCCGGATAGGCTGGAGATCCCGAGTTCGATTTCCTCAACATGCAAGTAAAATAAATTTACTCACAAAAATTAAAAAAAAAAATTCAAGAATATCTAAAATTTCAAAAATGCTTTCTAATATTTGACAAAAAAAATCAATAAAAGTTTAAAATTAACTAACAACTCCTTGTTAGTTAAATTTCAATATTTTTTTTTTTTTTCTTAATTTTCCTAACACGAACAAAAAACTTTTTTCTCCTGATGAAAGGCGTTTGTTGGTTCGTTGATGGTTTTAAAATCTATCTATAGGCCTACTTTTCATTTACATTGACTATCTAAGTTAAATCGAAGATCTATATATAGTCAGGGCCGAATTTAGCCCCTCACTCCCTCTTTTAAGAGAGGCACAAAGGGCCAGGCTGACATCTGACCCTCCCGAAAAAGCGTCGGTTGTGTTAAGTAGGGCTACTAACAATAAATAAAACTAAGGGTGGCTTCTCGCATGCTACTGTATTTAAATAATAGCAAAGTTTGGACAAAATTGATCACATCCTTCTATTCAAAGGGCGGATTAGAGATTTTGTCAAAAACTGGACGTTTAAATGAATTATATTTATTTATGTATTCATAGAACATACTAGAAGAGAAAATGCAGATTCTCCTTTAAAATTGAATTTTTTTTATTTATTAACTTAAATGTGTCCTAGTCGCGTCGAGAGCCGCTGATTCTTGATCTCAGGTTAGATAGTTGAGTAATAAATTTACTGAGTTTCTGAGCAGGTCAACCAGTGATGGGCAGGATTGCGATCCTTTTGTATTTAAATACGAATGTCCGATTCGATTTCGAGAATTTTCGGATCTGGAAATCTTTTTTTGAGAAGGATCTTATATCTGGATCGAAATAATTGTTGCACTCTGGTTCTAGATCTAATCCTTTTCGAAGGATTAGCAATCCTGGATTTTTGTGATCCTTTTCATAGGAATGCCAATCCTATAAAATTTTTGACTTTTTAATAAATATGTGATTTGATTCATCCAAACGCCTAAAAATCAAGTTCGGATCGGATTTTCGGATCCTTTTTCTAATTCGGATCGGATTGGCTCGTCCAAGTTTGTTGGATCTGATCGTCCAAGTTTGTCGGATCGGATCGTCCAAGTTTTTCGGATCGGATCGCTAATCATTTTTAAAGGATTTTGTCCATTCCTGAGGTCAACAAACTGCAGCATTCCAAAAATTAAAAAAAAAAAATTCTTTTTTCTATCACTCAAAAGTAAAATTAAACAAAATTTTTATTCATTTAAAATTTGAAGGTTTATTATGAAGTTGCAACAGTCACTTTCAATATTAACCGCCACCCTAGAGAATAGAGCCGTGAAGTTAGACAACCAGAGCGCTTAGCTGCCGGAATTGTTTTCTCAAAAATAGTATTTCCACTGAAATATTTAAAAAAGTTTATTTATTTATTTTCTAAGCACTCTGGTTGTCTAACTTCACGGCTTTCCGCGGCGGTTAATATTGAAACTGACTGTACAGATTCGGTCAAACAACGGTGACCATCATCAGGCCTGGAATATATCAGAATTTTTCAATTTCATTGTTAACATAGACCAATACAAACATAATTGCATGTTGGTTTTTACGTTATAATTTACATTATTTAAACAAAAATTTTGTAATATAAATAAGATTGCAATTACGTTTGTATTGTCCTATGTTAACAATGAAATTAATTAATTCTGATATATTCCAGGCCTGATGATGGTCACCTTTGTTTGACCGAAACTGTACATTGCAATCAGTTGTCACCTAATTAAAAATTCTGAAAATTATTATATACTGCAAGAACCTGTACAACCTGCAACTTCATAGTAAACGAATATTCGGCCTCAATCTTAGTATCGGCCGAAACCGTAACCGAAACCGAAACTTGTATTTTTTTTTTTGAAATTTTTTCTGCCCAGTGGAAAATTTTTTCCCCTTCCGTGAAAATCATTTTACCTTTTTTTAGGGAGACTAAATTTTTTTTCCGCCCCTTTTTCGCTTTTGCAAATCATTTGACCTTTTTTGCATGCGAAATCTTTTCAGACTCAGGTTTCGGCCGGCCGAAAGTTTCGGCTACTTTTTGGCCGAAACCGAAACTACGGCCGAAATCAGGATTTTTGGCCGAAACTGGCCGAAACCGTAACCGAAACCGAATATTCGGCCGGTTCCTACAAATTTTATTAATAAAAGTTGACGAGATTGTTAGTCATTTTATGGAATGTCAATAAATAACAATTTTTATATTCAAGTTAAAAATAATCACACTTGCATAATCGCAAAAAAAAAAAAAAAAAAAAAAATTGACGAACGCAAAATTATTCTAATCAGTTATTATTATTATTTTGTTTTCAATATAATTAGAATGATTTCTTAGTGTGTTTATAATAAAATTCATTTTCTAATATTTTACTTTCTTATAAATATTATGATTACGTCTTTTTTTCTCTATTTATCTTATCAATTTGTCATTTCGATAAATCGTTAGGTGACATTTTCAAGCCCGTCTTTAAGAGTTCCAGCCATTCAGCAATAATTTAATGAAAAATGTTTTTAATAAAAGAGAAAAAAAAATACAAATTTAAAATAAATTTCAATAAAATCAGAATGATGTATTGCATAGGTTTTTAAACCGGGGGACCGCATAGCCATCACATATAATATACATTTTTACCAATATTTATTAGCAATAACATAGTTTCTATGAGATAATCAGAAATCAAGTTTCAAGAAATGCTTAGAGTTTGGGATGGGGACGGCAAAAAAAATTTTTGTTCCTGGAGGGAATGGAAGATTTAACATCTTATTAAGTTTATAAATCTCTGATCTAGTGGGTTTAAGAAAATGATTATCTAGACAAATTAAGAAAGCAGAAATGGGACCAAAGCTTTTTAGCGCCGAATAAATTCTACTCTTCAAGGAAAATTAGGTCACTTCAATCGCGCACTTGCCTCCTTTCTATATCCCTCCCCATTAAAAAAGAAAAATAAAAGTTCCTAAGCTCTTGAGTACAAGTCAAGTTTAAGTACACCTCTATTTGCATAATAATGATTGAAATTTTTTGTTTTTATAATTTTATTTAGTGTTTGTTCATTTTGATATTTAAATTTTGTTTTTGTAAACGTAATAAAAAAGTTTAAGTAAAAAATAATTCATTAAACCAATCCTAGGCGCTAGGAGAAATTTTAATTAAATAGAAATATAAAGGGAGATTAAAATTAAGGGAAGGAAGTGTATTTTGTTTGAAAATTATTTAATATCAAGACTATCAATTTCGGTATCAAGCACCATTATCAGGTCCGATAAAAACCCGAAAAAAAACCATTACACGCGGACCTGATGATGATGGTACTAAGTACAGAAATAACCATTACATGCGGACCTGATGATGATGGTACTAGGTACCGAAATCGATAGTCTGGAGATTAAATAATTTTCAAACAAAATTCCATATTACTATTTTTCCTTCCATTAATTTTAAATAAAATAACGAAAAATGGATAACTTAAATGTAAACCCCGTAGCTCTTTTAGTTTCTGAGATATTTTGTTCACAGACACACAGACAGACCATGTCGGGAAAACCACTTTTTTGGATTCAAGGGACCTTAAAACGTGATGATCCATCAAAATCTCGACATCAATTTTTGACATGAATCCAATACTTTCTCTCTATATATAATATTTCATATATAGTGTAATAGAAAGTAAAAAGAGAATTTCGATAGATAATTAAAATTAAATAAAAATAATGGGTCAACATCCCCTAATTAAAAAACAAAAAAGCACATTAGTAGATAATAATAAATAATTGTGTCTGTTTTGTCTGATATATCTACTAGAAGGAACAAGTATTAAAAGACTTTCTATGTGGCCGTGATTGTTTATGTATACAAAAAAAATTACTCCGTATTTAAGTGGTAATAATTCTTATAATTGGCGGAAATTTGTAAGTTAAAGACAACAAATTAAATATTGGAGGTGCCGCAACTATTGCGAACCAATTCCTAGCTATAAAACGGGAAGTGAAAATAAATAAAGACTAGTGGGTATAAACATAACCCTCCCCAATGGGGGACTCGCATCCAGCCCAGGATCAGTCAATGGAGGATGATCAAGAGCTGGCGCAAACTATAAGGACATCGTTGGACACACTAAATGAGGTACCGTGCACTCAAACAGATACACCATCACCAGGAACAAAAAACAAAAGAAGAATAGATGAAAACGACTCTTGGGTTAACCCATACAAACAAATAGTCATTACAAGCTCATCTAATGAAGAGGGTCTCCATCCTGTTAGAGAGGTCTCTCAATCAGAAGTTACACAGAGCGAACCCCATGACAGCAATAAAACTACACCGATTAATAATAGTGACGAAGTAAACTCTTATTATTTAAAATGTATAAACAATAGGTACTCATCCATAGATATGGACCCATTCTATGTGCATATAGAATCAAGGGATAAATCAAGATTACATCCTATGGTTATAGGGAAAATTTTGAGAAACAATGATTATAATATGTATAAAAATGTACTTAGTATTAATAATATAGGTAGAAATAAAGTAAAGATTGTTATAAAAGACAATTGTAATAATGTCAATGCTCTAATAGGACAAAGTTTCTGGCAAAGCCACAATTTAATTTGTTACATTCCTTCGTTCTACATATATAAACAAGGGGTAATACATAACGTAGACACTTCAATAAATGAAAGTGAAATAATAAATAATGCTTTATCAAAGGCCACCATTGTTCAAGCTAGGAGAATTTTTAAAATGAGAGAAGTAGAAGGGAAAGGTAAAGTTAGAGTGCCTACACCTGTTGTAATATTAACCTTCAGAGGCCAGAATCTTCCCTTAGACATTAAGCTCTTAGGGGTAAGATGTAAAGTCGAGCAATACGTGGAAAGGGTGCGTCAATGTTTTTCTTGCCTTAGCTATGGACATTTAAGCATATCATGTAGAAATAAGATGCGTTGTGAAATTTGCGGCGCTTTCGATCATAGATCGAATGCGTGTATAAACATCAGTAAGTGCATTTTTTGTCTAGGCCCTCACAATTCAACAGACTCACAATGTCCAGAAAAAAATAGGCAAAAATGTATAAAAGAGCTCATGGCCGAAAAAAACATCCCTTTTCCCGAAGCCAATGAATTAATCCCTCCCTTGATAAATAAAAAAGTTAGGAAGTCTTACGCAAATATAATTTCTACAAATTCACAACCAATGCCTACTTTTGCAGAATTTCCTCCTCTTCCGACGCAACTAGCTCCACCAGAGGTTCCAAACTCAGTTCAGGAGGTAGCGAGTAGATACTATAGAAGAGAAGAGCCCTCCAGCTCCGCTACTTACAGTAACTGTGTCACACCCATTAGGTCCCCTAATTATCCCCAAAATAATATTTCCAACTCAGTTAATATCCCCTCCATGCCAATATTAAATAGTCCAATTTATAAAGAAAACCTAATTCAGAATTTAAGAGAGCTCATTATTGGCACCATTAATAAAATTCTTTGTAACACCTTTCCCTTAATCTCAACTGAGCCTCTTTCCCCCACAATTCAGCCAATGATTTTCAATATTCTCAATGAATCACTTTCTTCGTTTTTTACAAGTTCGAACAATGTTGAAACTAATAACAGTTTCAATAGTCCATAGGTTTTTTTTTTTTTTTTTTTTTTTTTCCTTCCTCTTCGGTTTGGTAATTCTTCGTTTCGTGCTTTTTTGTCTTCCCGTATAAACAGCACATCCCTATCCAGATGGACAAACAGGACGATTGAGTACTAGGTAAAGAAGAATAAAAGGAAAAGCTAGCTATGGATAAACTGAGTATATTACAATGGAACACCCGATCAGTCAATGCAAATAAGGGAAATCTAGAAATTCTTCTAAAAGAATTAAAGATAACTATTGCCGCAGTGGCAGAATCCTGGCTTAAACCACAAAATAATTTCAGGGTAGGCGGTTACAAGGCGGTTCGGTCAGACAGGGATGATGGAAAAGGGGGAACGCTAATTTTAATTAATAACTCGTTGCCTTTTACTGAGCTGGCAAGCTACAGTGATGAACATGTCCAAATAAGTGCAATAAGAATCCCGTTTTCAATAGTCCCATACATTACCCTAATTTCATGCTATTGTAGCCCAGGGTATTTTTATTCGGTAGCAAAATGGAAAACCATTTTAGAAACATATCCCGCCCCGTACCTCCTCCTCGGCGATTTTAACGCATGTTCCCCTGAATGGGGCTGTTTCGTCCAAAATAGGCAGGGAGAAAGTCTTGCTAATACGGCAGAAGATTTGAACTTGGTCCCACTAAATGACGGCTCCCCAACTCGGCTATTCTTTAGCCCCAATTCCAACTCAGTCTTGGATCTAACTTTTTGCTCTGCAAATATATCACCTTATTTTAACTGGCAAATGTTAGAGGATACTAATGGATCTGATCACTTCCCAATACTAATAACCTCAGGATTTCAACTCTCTCAAAATAATAATAGTTTCACACCTAGATTTAAAACAAAAGAAGCCAACTGGCCACTTTACCAAGCCATCATTACTCAAAAGCTAGTAAACCCACCAGAGTTTCAAACGCTAGATTCCAAATACGAGTTCCTTACTTCTTCAATCTTATCTGCTGCCACGCTTGCCATCCCACTATCAAAACCAGCTAAAATAAAATACCCAGCTGTCCCCTGGTGGAGTGAAGATTGTAGAATAGCTATTGCCAACAGAAAAGCGGCGCACAGACAATACAAACATAACGCGACACTACCTAACTTCTTAGATCTAAAGAAAAAGCAAGCTATAGTGAAACGTACCATTAAAGAAGCAAAAAAAACTTCTTGGGTGAATTATTGCAGCTCCATTAATAGGGAATTAAATAGTAGAGATGTATGGGCTAAAATTAAACAGATCAAGGGAATACAGACATCACAAACGTCGATGCCGACAGACGAAGCAATGGAAGAATTTCTAGATAAGCTGTCTCCGCCTTGGGTGCCATTGAGAGGTACAGCAACAGTAAGCCCTAACAACAACCCAGAGGACATACTGAACATACCATTTACTCTGCATGAACTTCATAGAACATTTCTGAAAGCATCTAATAACTCTGCCCCTGGAATCGACCAAATATCGTATCCTATGATAAAAGGTTTACCTAGTACAGCAATCAACCTGCTGTTAGAGATATATAATGAGATAAGTAAATCTGAATACATACCAGACAACTGGAAAATTCAACTAATCGTCCCGATTCTAAAGCCGGGAAAGGACCCAAAATGTGGAAAATCATACCGGCCTATTGCACTATCATCGTGCCTGCTAAAGGTTTTTGAAAAACTGCTAAAATTCAGACTAGAAATCAAATTAGAAAGTGAATACAGACTACCCCAACTGTCATTCGGTTTCAGAGCCTTTATGTCCACAATGGATAGTCTCTCAGTTCTGGCATCAAATATTCAAGAGGCCATGGCCTTAAAAAAATATACACCTGCGGCTGTAGTCGATATTGACGGGGCCTATGATAACGTCAACTTACACATCCTGGTTAACAAACTAACATCTTTGGGCATAGGACCTACAACGACCCAATTAATATTTAATATAATGTACGGGCGACAAATATACATAAGAACGAACCCCTTAAACAACTCCTTATCAAGAAAATTGTACCGAGGTATTCCACAAGGGTCTATCTTATCACCAATTCTATTTATCTGCTATACTTATGACTTGGCTGCAATCGTTTCAAATAATGCCAAAATTATACAATACGCCGATGACCTGATAATTTATACATCCGCCCACAATTTAGAGCAATCACTTGCGGACCTGGATATGTCCATTTTTTCTCTGATCGAATATCTAAATGCTAATGGATTCACCATGGCTCCAGCCAAATGCTCAGCTTGTATTTTCTCTACAAGAAAACTCCCAACCTGGTCCCATATCTCTCTTGGCAATATAGAATTTCCCCTGGTCACAAAAATTAAATATTTAGGAGTCATTATGGATAGCAAGCTGCTATGGAAGGCCCAGGTAGTCTCAATCCAAGAGAAATGCTTCAAATACATCAAACTCATGAGGATAATAGCAAATTTTTCCTGGGGGGCAGACCCTTTGACACTCCTTAACTTCTACAGAGGAACCATTCGCTCGTGCATTGAATATGGGTGTTTTATATTTGGCTCCTGCGCTAAAAGCACACGTATAATTATAGAAAGAATTCAGTATCAGGCGATCCGAATTGCTATGGGCTATATGCGGTCTTCGCCGTGTAATGCGATGATGATAGAAGCGAATGAAATTTCATGGGAACTCCGTACAGAACTGCTGGCATCAAAATTTATCCTTAAGAGGTTATGCAGATTCTTTCATCCGGTAATAGAAGCACTCTCTAACTTACAAAATCAGTACAACCAAACGAACTTTTGGAAATGTAAAACGACTCCACCTCTTTTGTCGGCGTTTATTAATATCCAAAAGATGAACATCCAAATAGCTAAATCCTCCTTACCACCGATGTACGATATAACCGTGCCAATGATGAACCTGAATTTAGACATTAACACCAAAGAAATACCAGATGAGAATGAATTTGAAAGGGTGATCTATACGGACGGTTCTAAATCAAAGGACGCGGTAGGGTGTGCTCTCTATGACCAAAAACACTCTTTCTTTGGACTCTTTAAGCTCCCGAGATCATTCTCCATCTTCTCAGCCGAACTTACAGCCATTCAAGAAGCTCTGCGATATAGCATTTCTCAGTACTGTACTGCAGTTATGATTATATCCGATTCGCAAAGTGCAGTGAAGGCAATAGAAAATTTTAGATACAGAAAATCCTCCAACGTGTTAATTGGGAGCATTTTAAAATTAATGACTAAAGCACAGGAGAACAATTGTAGAGTGGCTATCAGATGGACTAAAGCGCATAGCACGTGTCAGGGAAACATCATTGCAGATTATCTGGCTAAGAGAGCCGCAGTTACGGGAACCTATATGGAATTGTCAACGACGTGGCAAGATATATTTATTGTCAGAAAATCAGAGGTGAAGAAAGAATGGGAAAGAACATGGGCACAAACGTCCGCCATTACAGGTTCAGCTTTAGCTCAGCTCAAACCAACAATAGGGCCGCCTTGGTTCAGCCTTATTCCATACATCCCAAGACCCACAATAACACTAATCAATCGATTAAGAATTAACCATACGCGGGCACCCACACATCTCAATAGGTTCAATATTATACAATCGGCCGTCTGCCAATGCTCAGAAATGGCATCCCCATATCATCTTATTGCAAAATGCCCTCTGTACTTCAGTCAACGGGTACAGTTCCATATCAATATCAACCCACACTTCCGAGATCCGACCTCATTTTCCCAGTTCCTAAGATCCCCAGAGGTGAAGGCACTCTACTCACTGCAACATTATATTTCTGCAACAAAAATTATAATATAAAAAATTAAAAAAAAAAAAAAAAAAAACAAAACAAAAAAAAAAAACCAAAGGTCATTGATAAATTATTGCATTGTTATTGTATTAGTATTGTTTTATTATTGTATTGTTATTGCATTGCTATTTTTGATATTGTATTGTTATTGTTTTGTTTTTGTATTAGTATTGTTTTATTATTGTATTAATATTGTATTGTTATTGTATTTCTATTTTTTGATATTAGTTTATTATTGTATTCATATTGCTTTGTTTTTTGCCTTGTTTTTGTATTAATTTTATTTTGATTTTTTGTTACTATTGTATACACAATGTTTTGTTTGTAGAATGAATGTAGTATATTGTAACCAGTGTTTGTAGCCAGATGGCCTATGGCTAAAGGGCAAATAAATAAAAAAAAAAAAAAAAAAAAAAAAAAAAAAAAGTTTATAAATCTCTGATCTAGTGGGTTTAAGAAAATGATTATCTAGACAAATTAAGAAAGCAGAAATGGGACCAAAGCTTTTTAGCGCCGAATAAATTCTACTCTTCAAGGAAAATTAGGTCACTTCAATCGCGCACTTGCCTCCTTTCTATATCCCTCCCCATTAAAAAAGAAAAATAAAAGTTCCTAGGCTCTTGAGTACAATTCAAGTTTAAGTACACCTCTAAATTTGCATAATAATGATTGAAATTTTTTGTTTTTATAATTTTATTTAGTGTTTGTTCATTTTGATATTTAATAAAAAAGTTGAGTAAAAAATAATTTATTAAACCAATCCTAGGCGCTAGGAGAAATTTTAATTAAATAGAAATATAAAGAGAGATTAAAATTAAGGGATGAGCGCATTTTGTTTGAAAATTATTTAATATCAAGACTATCAATTTCGGTATCAAGCACCATTATCAGGTCCGCTAAAAACCCAAAAAAAAAACCATTACATGCGGACCTGATGATGATGGTACTAAGTACCGAAATCGATAGTCTAGAGATTAAATAATTTTCAAACAAAATTCCATATTACTATTTTTTCTTCCATTAATTTTAAATAAAATAACGAAAATGTATAACTTAAGTGTAAACCCCGTAGCTCTTTTAGTTTCTGAAATATTTTGTTCACAGACACACAGACAGACCATGTCGGGAAAACCACTTTTTTGGATTCAAGGGACTTTAAAACATGATGATCCATCAAAATCTCGACATCAATTTTTGACATCAATCCAATACTTTCTCTCTATATATAATATTTCATATATAGTGTAATAGAAAGTAAAAAGAGAATTTCGATAGATAATTAAAATTAAATAA
Organism: Euborellia annulipes; assembly: GCA_023213315.1. NCBI lineage: Eukaryota > Metazoa > Arthropoda > Insecta > Dermaptera > Anisolabididae > Euborellia > Euborellia annulipes. The sequence goes on along the minus strand of JAKCPI010001750.1, from coordinate 901 downwards.
AAATAATGGGTCAACATCCCCTAATTAAAAAACAAAAAGCACATTAGTAGATAATAATAAATAATTGTGTCTGTTTTGTCTGATATATCTACTAGAAGGAACAAGTATTAAAAAAAAAAGTAAATAATAAATTGGCACAACTTTCCAGAGCTTAAAAAAAGTTTTTAAAAATTAATAATTAAATAGATATAGTAAATTTAAAAAGTAAAAAGGCACGCACTACGATGAAAATACTGCAACCAACAAAGTTCCAAATAAATAAAAAAAGTAAATCATTGTTTTCCTTAAAAGATAATGAATGATAAAAATAAAATTTAATGTGTACTTTTTAATAATTTAATGATAAGAGATGAGGCATAAATAATTGGGAGATTTACACTTTTGTTTTCTGAATATCTTCAGTAAATCAAGGTATAATAATATAATTAATCTAAAAATATGGTGTGACTGGTCGCACCAGATTTCGACACGTTCTAAAAATATATAATCGCTTTCTTAGTCGCCATTTTGTTTTGTTGTAAATAATTTATATCTCCGGAATGGCTAAACCGATTGCTTTGATTTTTTTTCTCAAACTAGGATTTTATATTAGTGAATTTGGTGAAAAATTTCAACTCAATAGGTCAAAGAGTTTAGGAGATATAAATTATTTAGTAAAAAAAAAAATGGCGTCTATTTGATGAAAAAAAAGTTTGCAGACATTAAACTTTTTTTATATATTTTGAACAATATAACCACTCCCTGTATTATATCCCCGCTGAATACAGAAACATTCTGTATGATGCACTGTATTTTTTTATTAATTAATCCATTTTTAAAATATTTAATTTCCCTTTGCTTCGGCTTTTGAAAATGTTAATGATTTTTCTGCTAAATTGAAGCTAATTGTCTGTTTATGGAT
>JAKCPI010001747.1:0-11569 GCA_023213315.1 Euborellia annulipes | reverse complement strand
AAATATTAATCGTCAGAAGTTTATTATTAGAATGTAAGGACTTCAGATGATGGCAAGAAATTGTAGAAATAGTGTTAAGTGTTAATTTTATAATTAAAAAAAAAAAAATTGAAACAAATAATCTAGAGTTTCATTTGAATATTTTAATTTTTTAATTATTAAATTGATCTTCTTCTTCTCTCCTCGCCTTGTTCCGCGATGCGGGGTCGGCAGACCTCACTCTTTCCCTCCAACCCTATCAAACGTTTTTAAGGCCGGAAGAAATAGGACAGGCCGGCCCGTTGCACGGTCTGACCCCTGATTATTAAATTCATCTACAAGTGATAAAAGAAAATACGAGGGTGCCGCGAGATATTTAGATAAAAAAAATAATAAAGAGGCGGAAAAAATAAGGTTTAGCTAAAAAAAAAGGTCAAATGATCAAATAATTTTAACGTAAGCGGCAAAAAGTTTACCAGAGTGCGGAAAAAATTTCGTTTTGCTAGGGAAAAAAAGTCCTAGAGTGTAATGTTATTCCCAATGCACCTTTGGGGTGCCGTGGACTTCAAAAGATTGGGAAACACTGAGCTGGATGAAAAATAAAACCGAATAATCCCTGATAAGAACCTTCTCAGGTTTCGGTAAATATTGGTAAGAAATATTTTGATCTAAATTAAATAAGTAAATATATATTCTTTTCTAAAAGAAAAACTGTTGGTAGCTCTGTTGAGTAAGAGCGGAACAGTCGAGTCGACAACAATAATAATTTTTTTTTAACAATTTGTATGTTTTTGTTTTTTTTGTTGGAAAGTCTAACGTCAAAATAAATTGTTCTTTTTTTTTCTTTCATGGCATATGGGAATCCCGTATATGTATCACAATCATTAAATAAATTTTCTTTCTAGTCTACTTTTGAAATTATTAAAGAAATTAGAAAGAGAGAGATAAAATTTTGTGAATGAAGTGTTCGCCTTACGCTTAGGCAACCAATAGTATTAGTTCAAAGAGTGAGCGAGTGATTTGGAAAAGAGAATCCAAGTGGAATTCTCCCCGCTTCTATTCATTCTCGCATAAACGCATGCATTCACACATATGGAACGCTCATACAATTTTCAATGGACTCAAATGATTCTCAACTCACTACCACCAAACTCACACTATTTTCTCAAACTACTCAGTTTTTTAATATTTTTTATTTAAAAAGAATGGTTTATTTGGCGAAAAGATAATTTTGATTTTGCAAGAGACTAAATTTCAATGATATTTAGGTCTATTTTCAAGAATGTCTTGTAAAATTAAAAAAAAAAAAAAAAAAACAATTTAAAAATAAATTTAAACAAGCGGTCTCAAACCATCGGAAAGTTGTGTACTTTGCGACCAGTCACACCAGAGTTTTTATGTTAGTTTTTGTAAATAATGCAAGCACTGAATATTGTCATCTTAAATTTGAAAAAGATTTTCGTAAGCATAAGGCCAGTGAGGCAAAAGTTTCACATTTTTCTTTAAACTATTGATAATAGATGAAAGAATGATGATGTATAACTATATATTTATATGTATTGATTTCTGTTTTTACTATCACTTAATTATATACAATACAATACAATACTCATTGACTGGTGAAACTAATATTTAAGTCTAAGCAACAAAATAACCTAAAATATATGAGGAAGAAATAAAAACTTGGAACATTCTGGTGGAAGAAAAATATAGAAAATTAAAAATAGTCTACATTATGTTTTAAGACGTTGACCGGGTGTCAAAGCAAATCAGTTCTTCAACTTCATTGTTTATCTTCAAAGAAACAAAATGAATTTGATAATTCACTCAAAAGGAGAATATATTAATTTTAAAACAATTTATTTTATTAATTAGTCAAATAGAAGAGCAACACCCATCATTATCGTTATTGTTAAGAAATGTCAAAGTGGAGGTGAATTTGGAATGGGCGGTCCCAAAAAACAAACGTGGGGAACGTCCTCCGGCAGTTATTGGTACGGATTAAGACTTTTATCAAAAAAACATCATAAATAAAAATATTTAGGGACTCAGTAGCCTCAAAATAGAGTAGAATAGAATAAAAAAAATTTATTAATTCTCCTAATAATCTCATCCGAAATTTCCTTATATCAAGTATGGAGAAAGAAAAAACTCTAAAAAGTAAGCTATAATGTTTTTATTCGTTAGATTTTCTTAAATATTTCTCCTATATTTTCGATATTTTTACAGATATCTGGGCTAAATTGGCTTTCCAGGCACTTTTATAAAGTCTGCAATCTGAACTTATTAAATTGACCCCGAAAATGGGAAAATGGTAAGGTAGCTATTAGTAGAGATAAAATCAGAATTAGAATCTAAATATTTGTTGGATTCCTTTTTTAATAAAAAAAAAAAAATAAATAAATAATCAAAGCGATTTGTCCCCTCCCCGGCCGAGGGGCTAGAGGTGTTGACAAATGTCAATATTGATAGTCTTAAAGCCACGGGGCGCAGGTTCGGACCCCAGGCAGTCCGAGGAATAATTATTTAAATCATTTTGATACCATATTGATAAATAAACGTGCCTGGAACCCTCCCCCTAATGGGTATCGTAAAAGTCGATATGGCCTAAGATGCTGAAAAGACTTTAAAAAAAGGGATTTGGCTCTATTTAACAAACAGTTTTAATAAAAAAAAAACAAATTTTGTAGGCCTATATTTGATTAAATACCTTAGTTCGATTAAGATAGTCTTGAACAGGATCCTTTTTCGTTTTGGAGGAGGATAGCTCCTTTTTAGTAGGAGAATCTTTTTTCTTTATCCAAAAGTCGATTTCGGAGTTTGAGTCCACTACTCATTCTGCTTGAGTGTGATGTATCTTGTTGTGAGGAATCGCACTAACTGGAGTTGGCTAGTTGATCGTATAGAGATTTTCGCGTTTGAGACGGCGGCAACGGCCTAGAATGTCAGGGTCGACACACGAACGCCCTTTGGCAAATTAATCCGGCAGACTGAACGCGCGATGCGGGATTTCTTAGTGTTTTGCGCGGATATCGTTTTGGCACGAGTCGTTGAAAAGGGAAAAGCGTCAAGATCCGAGGACAAGAATAACTTGGTGGTGGCTGAACCGAAACCAAATCAACTAAGAAGAACCCACACATGTCAGATCTATGTTATGAAAACATATTCCAATAACACGCGGAAATAAAAAAGTTTTATTTTATTTTATTTAAATTGCATCTAAAATAGATCAAGAAAATTAATAGTTCCATTCAAGTTCCGGGAGTGGTGGGATATTAAAAATAAAATATACATACTATTTGTATTAGGACGAAGATCTAAATATAAATTTAAAAGATTTCGAATGAAATGAATTGAAAATTGCAAATATAATAAAATGAAATCACTTGTTACTCATTAATATCATCCTATGCAGATTGTCGGTATCTTTGATCAATTTGACTGATTTGTTTATTTCAGAACTTGTTATAAAAACAAATCATTTAATATTCCTATAGTTGAAAAATGATCTCATCTTGTTCTAACTGTTCAAAGATAACAGGTAAAATAATCTGCTACACATAAAATTTTTTTTATTCAAGTCTTCATTTTTTATTTTCTTTAAAATTTTAAGATTTTCAAAGTCTTTTTCGGCATCTGAGACCAATTAGACCCCATCATCATTTTTCTAAAATATTTAGTTAATATAAATTCATCGCTTTAAACGGGAAGCGAAACCCTGACCAAAAGAATGAGAAGGGAGACTTATTGGGGACTACTTGCTACAGCCCATGATCTTTTACTATGTATTTTATAATTTCAGTAGAAACATTTGGACTAAAATATTTTTTTCTAAGAACTTTTTTAAGAGAAACTTCAAAAACCTTCTCAAACTTCTCTGGTTTGATTAAGAGAAATTAAAATATTAAAAATTAATTCATCTTTGAAAAAAGTTTTACACAAGGAGAAGAGGAATCAGCAAAAGCAAAAGATGGAAAATCTTTTTGAAAAAAATTGAAGAGATAAAAGTTTAACCCCCTAAGTCCGGATCTTTCAGTAGAGAAAGAGAAATTTTTTTTTCCTCTTTAAAAGAAATGTTAAAATTGCGAATGAATCGCTATAGAGAACATAAACTAAAAAACTTTCCCTCTATATATTTCATATATAGGGTAAGAGAAAGTAAAAGTAGATAAACAACAGCAATTTGATTTTTTTGAAAGTTAATTTATAATATACCGGAATGAATGAAGTATTATTTTTCGAATAAAAAGAAATACGAATAAGCTTACTAACATGTTGTATTTTAGATTTTTTTTTTTTGGAATGGGTGCATAAGGTCGGAGATCTATAATGACCAGTGGTCACATCCAGCCAGGAGGAATATAGTTAAAAAAAAATAAATAAAGGAGAAGCATAAAAGGGGAACTTAACTGCGGGAACTGAGAAGATGCATTAGACTTGAAAGTCTGAAGATTGTAGGTTTTGGGGAAGATAGACGCAGGGAGCTTGTTTCAATCAAGGGGAGGTCCTGGGGGAAAGGAAGATTGGAATTGACTAGTTCTGTTAGTCGTGATCTGAACAGCATAGGGATGCTGGGACGATGCCTCCCTTGTGTTTCGTGTATAGGTTTCATTGGGTGGGATAATTGATTTTAATTCGGCAGAGCATTGACCATTATAGTACCTATAGAAGAGAGAGAGAGAGTGCAGACACGCTTCTTCTATCATCTAGTGACTGTATCCCTACGATGTAAAGAAACTTGAGGTTCATTCACCTTTCAAATAGGTTAAACTTGAAAAAAAAATATAATAATAAATTAATTGAATTGTTAAAGGAAAGGGTTAATTTGGAAGTGGAGACAGCCTCTTTCTCTCTCACAGAGTAAGAGGAAATAGAGATATAAATTTCCCAGCCTCTGGGCCACACAGCTGTAGGCCTAAAATGAAAGAATATCAAATATTTTTTATTCGACAAGATAAAGGAAAAATTTTTTTAAATAAAAATACTGAATTAAATATGAGGATGTGGTGTAAGAAAAGCAAAAGTGAAAAACAAAGTTATGTTTTGTCGACGCTCCGAGAGCCGATCGGAAAAGTAAAAATTTATAATCTCATAACGTCACCCACTGCCCCCCCCCCCAGATACGGCCCTGTTTCTATCTATATATATTTTACATATAAAAGTAAGAGAAAGTAATAAAATAACGGATTTCTAAACTTTAAAAGATGGCAGACCAGAACAAAAATATTTATTTAGTGATTAATAGAGACCGGACAAAAAAGCATAAAAAAATGGAAAAAAAGTGCTTAAAAAGCATCAAAATCTTGAATAATAAGTTGTTAAATAAGCATAAAAGTTGAAAAAAAAGCATCTAATAAGCAATTTTTACTCATACCAAAGGCGTATACAAATATTTTTTTAAAGGAAAATTGCGAAAAATTTTGTTTTTGCGGAACCAAATTTTTTCACCCTGATGAAAAAATTTTTTTCCCAGGGCTATATTTTTTCGCACTGCGGGGGTTTTTAAAATTTTTTTTTTTTTGGGGGCGGGCCCCCTCCCCCTATATACGTCCCTGGTGTATGCGTGTGTGAATGGGAAAAAAAAGTGTGTTTTTTAATAAAAAAAAAAAAAAATTATAAATATTCGTAAAATAAGTTCAAATAAGCATGAAAGGGAAAAAAAGCATGAAAACTCAAAAAAAGCAAAAAAAGCATAAAAAATGCAATCTCAATACACTTAGTTTTTCGTAATTCGTGTAGAAATTAAATATCTAATGGTTGCTTATAAAATTGAGCAATAAGCATTTTGCTTAAAATCCGGTCTCTAGTGATTATTTATTTATTTATCTATTAGTTGTGACTATAGGGGAATAAAATAAAGCGCCTAGATTCAGATATCTCCTGATATTTCCAGCAAAAATTATCTAATTTCTTAATAAAAATATTTATAGAAGTATTTATAATCCAATCGGGATAGTGCATGTGTGAATGGCGACCCAAGCTACGACTGGCATATCATCGGAAAAAGAATAACAAGCTCCGCTTCGACTCTTATTTTCTAACAACCCTCTGAATCAAGAGAATAATCAAAGGTGAAGAAGAATTATCAATATTAGGAATATTCATCAATGATTATTTACTTTTATAAAAATTCATGTTGATGATATAAAAATGTTTTTTATTTAAATCAAATGATTTAAATAAAAAAAAAAATGTTTCCTTATTATTTTGGGATTGTGCCATAAAGTTTAAATATATATGAAGCTAATCTTAAAATATTTACTGATAAATTCACTGAGAGACAAATTTGCATTAAATACTCATTTAAATTAATTTTTATTAACGATTTGTAAAACAAAGGATTAAGAAAAATAATCATTTGATAAAGTTTTTTTACTTTCTCTTACCTATATGTATATGTTAATATACATATAGGTAGGTTAGGCCATTTTTATATTTTTATTCAAGAATTAGTACAGCTACAGTGTAGTTCCTCTTTCCTCGTATAGGACATTCTCAATTGTAGTGTTTCTCAAATACGGCTCGAATATATAAATTGATAAATTCATTTTGCCGGTCGATGATCTGATTAATTATGAGGTTAAGGTTGAGAAACTGCTGGATAGGAGCCCTTCTAGTAATATGAAGGCAACTTTCGGTATGTCGTTTGCTTAATTTTGAGAAGAAAGGGGGGATAAATAAGTTGATTATCATTTTAAAGTGCCGAAAAACCACAAAAAAAAGGCTGTTTAAAAAATTAAATGATTAAAGATGAAAGGTTTAAAGATTTGCTTATTATTGGTAACGAAAGGAAATAGGGTCTATGAAATAATATAATGGATAAACCAGCAAAATAGATTTATTTCATTCGAGAAAAAAACATTACAAACATCAATATATAATTCAATTGTAAATATCAACACATGTAACTATAAACAATAAGCCTGAAAACGCACTTTACTTCATTTCCCCTCTTGCTTTTTAAGGCTTATCACTTTCATCGAAAATAAATGTTTCTTCATGACCAATGAAGTTGTCCATTTGGTAAGAATGTCAGCCTCCATTTCTTCAGATGGTACATGGTTCACACAAATATTCTTCTTTTTAACTTCATCTCTTACAAAATGAAATTTTCTACTTATATGTTTCGTCCTATTCTTCAACGAGTCATTTTTAATCCAATCAATTGTTGCCTGGCTATCACATTTAATGTGTATTGGCCGAGTTGTATATTCATTAAATCCAATTTCAGTTAATAAATCTGATAACCATTTGATTTCTCTTACAGCTTCACATAGTGACATCAGTTCTGCTTCCATCGTGGACATCGTTACTAATCGTTGTTTGGTGCTTTTCCAGCTTATTAGGCTTTCGCCCAGCTTAACTATATAGCCGCTATATGACTTAGAATCCGATGAAGATGACCAACTTGCGTCTGAACTTGCTATCATTTGTCCTTTCTTCCTAGGATAAAATAATACCAAATTCATGGTCCCTTTTATGTATCTATATATTCTTTTAACTACTGTCATATGAATTTTTCCTCGGATCATTATTATATTGAGACAGTTTGCTAACCGAATATGATAGATCCGGTCTTGTACACATTGACAGATACATTAACGAACCGATCATTTTTCTATACTCTTCCTGATCACAGGGTGACGACTCAGCGAAATTGTCTAAATCTTGATTCACATCTCCCGGAGTCTTTACACTATTACATTCTCCCAAACCAAATTTATTCAAAATTTTCTTTATATATTTTTCTTGTGATAGGATTAATCCTGTTTCCGTTTCTTGAATCTTCAGTCCAAGGAAATATGAAACATCAGTTGATTTACTAAATTCAAGTTTTTCACTTATTTTATTCATTATAAAATCAATTAATTCATTTGAACTTCCAAGTACTAATAAATCATCAACATATGCTCCAATAATAATTATTTCGCTTTCTTTCTTCATGTAATATATACATGAATCACTTTGTGCTTTGGTTAAACCGACATCTAGTAAGATTTTATTCAAAGAGTCATTCCAGCATCTTCCAGACTGAGGTAGTCCATAAAGACTTCTTTTTAATTTGCATATATATTCATTTTTAAAATTTTCATAATATCCTTCTGGTAATTCCATTAAAATATTTTCTTCTAATTTCCCGTTTAAGTAAGCATTTTTAATATCATATTGCTTTATTTTATAATTGTTTTGGCTAGCTAAAGCGAGTAAAGTTTTTAATGATTCCAATTTAATAACTGGAGAAAAAGAGTTTTCAAAATCTTTTCCTTCTTCTTGTCCAGATCCATTTACAACTAATCTTGCTTTGTATTTTTCTATTTCTCCATTCGGTAAAGTTTTAATTTTGAATACCCATTTAGGTTTCAAAATTTTACATTTTCATTTTGAGGTTTCTTTATAATATCCCATACATCAAATAACTCTAAGCTTCTCATTTCCTCGTCCATAGCCTTCTTCCAATTTTCTATTTCTTCTGATTTCAAAACTTCTTTATAATTTTTAGGTGTTCTCTTCTCCAAATCTTCATTAACTTCTACTTTTGCTATATTTTCAGTTTCATTTTCCTTCATATTTCTTTCTTTTATTCTTTCTGATCTTCTTACTCCTCTTTCTATTAATTGTTTTTCGCATTCTTCAAGATATTCTTTATGCTTATCCTTTGATTCATTTCTACTTTTCCTAGTAGGACCTTCTTTTCTTTGATCTTGAGGATTCTCATTATTTTCTGTATCACTTATTAAATCTTCGTTATTAGATTTTTGTTTAAAATTTATAATATCTATATCATCTTCAATAAATAAATCTTTACGAGCTTTTTGTTTAAAATTTATATCTGTATCATCTTCTGTAAATAAATCTTCACGAATTTTTTCACTTCCGTTTTCCGCATAATCATTCATTTTATCTTCATTAAAATTAACATCTCTTGTTTCTATGATTTTTCTTGAATTAACGTCAAAAATTCTATAGGCTTTACGATTTAAAGAATAGCCGACAAAAATCCCCCTCTTTGCCTTGGGATCTAATTTATTAGAATTTGGTTCCATATTTTTATAATATGCTTCACATCCAAAAACCTTAAGATGAGACACATTTGGTTTCCGTCCTGACCAAATTTCCATAGAGGTTTTGTTTCTTAAAATTTTATGTGGAGTTAAATTCATTAAATATGCACTTGTTGCAGCAGCTTCAGCCCAAAAATATTTTGGGAGACCAGAATGTATCAATAAACATCTGATTTTATCAAAAATGCTTCTTATAGCCCTTTCAGCTATACCATTACTCTGAGGCGTATATGGTGTAGTTAATTCATGTTTTATTCCCTTCGAACGTAAAAAGTTTTGGAACTCTTTATTCACAAATTCTCCACCATTGTCCGATCTAATTCTTTTAACTTTACGATTAGTTTCATTTTCTCTTCTTGAAATAAATTCCTTAAATTTGTCAATTGTTTCATTTTTATGTTTCAACAAATATATAAAAATTCTTCTTGAAAAATCATCAATGATCACAAATAAATATTGCGAACCTCCAAGGGATCTAGGGTGAATTGGTCCACATAAATCCATGTGTATCAATTCCATAATATTCTCACTTTGAATTTGAGAAATCATATCAAATTGTTTTCTTTTAAATTTCGCTTTATTGCAAGCATCACATTCGGTTAGTGATGAATTTTTAAAATCTAACCCGTTCACCATATTATTCTTCATTAATTTATTAATATAATCTTCATTTAAATGACCCAATCTTGCATGCCATTTCTCTTTCGATAATGAAATATAACTTGTTTCATTTTTATTTGTTCGATCACATTTAGCAACCCTAATAATATAATTATGATCTTCTAAATTTGCTATGCCAATACATTTTCCATCACTTGCGATTATCTCAGCCTTTTTATTATCAAATTTAACTATATGTCCCTTTTCCGTCATTCTTTTAACAGATAATAGATTACATCTTAGACCGGGTACATACATCACATCTTTAACATTAATTTGTTTATTAACTTCATTAACTCTTGTCATAAAATTAACTTCTCCTATATAACACGCTTTTAGACATCTTCCGTTTTCTGCTGTATAAACATTTCTTGAAATATTAGAAAAGTTTTTGAGTAAATTTTTATTACATGTCATATGTGAAGAACAACCAGAATCGAGTATCCAGGAACCTTCATTTTGTTTACCCTCTTCATTACTATTATAAGAATAATCGCATTCAGTTTCTTCACTTTCTTCAAAATTACATTCTTCTTTCTTTTTGAAATTATTACGTGATTTCGAGTCTTTAGAAAAATTCATTCTTGTAGTTTTTCTTCTTATATTCTTTGAAATGCCAACAATCTTGCTTTAAATGACCTGTTTTTCCACAGAAATAGCAATTTTTGCCTTCTTTCTTATAATTATTTTGCACGCGCTTATCTTGAATTTTCAGAGCTTTTGTATTATTTTCGTGGGGTTTCAAATTTTCTTGAATTTTCTTTTCATATCCTGACAATATACGTCGCACTTCAGTAATATTTATATTTTTATTTGCTTCAAGAATCAACGCTACAGGCTCATATTTTGAATGTAATCCTGCAATTAAATTTCTTATTAATTCCCTTTCGCTTACAGTTTTTCCAAAAGTGGCTAATTTATTTTTGATAGTTTTACATCTTACTATATATTCATCAATAGTTTCATTAATACTCATCTTTATATTATTTAATTTTCTCAATAAATCTATAACATTTTCTTCGGTTGCTCCTAAATACATTTCTTCAAGTTCATCCCATATTTGTTTGGCACTGGTTTTCCCCAAAAATTGAATGGCGACCTCACTTGACATTGTTAGAATGAGGTATCCTAATGCAGCTTTATTCTTTTCATCCCATTCATTCCATTTTCTTCGTTCTTGCGAAGTCTCTTCATCTCCTCTTGGTGGTTCATCATTTTCAAAAACATCCTTAAAAATATTCTTCGAATTCAGTAACGCCTTCATTTTCATATTCCACAAGAAATAATTATCAGTATTTAATAATTCAATACGGCTGGCGGTTAGTCCGGTCGTATCAACCATCTTGAAAAATATAGGGCTTCCTTACTTTAATATTTGTAGAATCAGTTGAACCACGCTCTGCTACCAGATGAAATAATATAATGGATAAACCAGCAAAATAGATTTATTTCATTCGAGAAAAAACATTACAAACATCAATATATAATTCAATTGTAAATATCAACACATGTAACTATAAACAATAAGCCTGAAAACGCACTTTGCTTCATCCATGTACCATCTGAAGAAATGGAGGCTGACATTCTTACCAAATGGACAACTTCATTGGTCATGAAGAAACATTTATTTTCATTGAAAGTGATAAGCCTCTAAAAGCAAGAGGGAAATGAAGTAAAGTGCGTTTTCAGGCTTATTGTTTATAGTTACATGTGTTGATATTTACAATTGAATTATATATTGATGTTTGTAATGTTTTTTAAACCCAGCAAATAGATTTATTTCATTCGAGAAAAAAACATTACAAACATCAATATATAATTCAATTGTAAATATCAACACATGTAACTATAAACAATAAGCCTGAAAA
>JAKCPI010001746.1:0-24367 GCA_023213315.1 Euborellia annulipes | reverse complement strand
ATATTAGAGGAGGGCCTGTCGGTCCATCCGTCTGTCACGCTCTGACCAACTTCCCGTTGGAATTTTGAAACGAAATTTTCCAGTCTTATATTAGTAGAGCTGTGTTTTTCAATCTTTTTGAATTTACAGGTTGAAAAATTCTGGCGATTCTCTTGGTTCATGACCGACAAAAAGATTGTAAATCAAAAGACTATGTAAGTTATATGATTTTCTCTATTTTGGTACCTATTTCCCTTCTCCATGAAATTGTGTTTTTATTATCGTGTAGAACTTTGCCTTTTTCCTTTTGCCGCCTACCCCCCGTGTAGGGCTTCGCCACCCCTAGGGGTCCCGACCCACAGATTGAAAAACACTGTTATAGAGTGACAGATCGTTATTAATATTTATATATAGTAGCCTATATATAAAATTGCTATTAATTAATCAAAAATCATGAAAATTAATATTTTGTTTCTGATTTTCTCATTTTTCTGAAATTAATATTTATAAACAATATGTATTTAATTTAGTTTATGATTATTAAAAAGAAAAAATTATTAAATTAAAAATAAATCACCAGAATATCACTAAAATTTACAACGTTGCCAGGTTGTTGATACTTAATTTTAAGTCATACTTAAATTGTGCGGTGCGATTGGGCATAAGTGTTGCAAGCGACGATATAAGCTAAAGCTTGAAATGGAAAAATATAACTACAGTTATATTTTTCAATTTCAATCTACATTGAAACCCATAATGAAAAATATTAATCGTCAGAAGTTTATTATTAGAATGTAAGGACTTCAGATGATGGCAAGAAATTGTAGAAATATGTGTTAAGTGTTAATTTTATAATTAAAAAAAAAAAATTGAAACAAATAATCTAGAGTTTCATTTGAATATTTAATTTTAATTATTAAATTGATCTTCTTCTTCCTCCTCGCCTTGTTCCGCGATGCGGGGTCGGCAGACCTCACTCTTTCCCTCCAACCCTATCAAACGTTTTTAAGGCCGGAAGAAATAGGACAGGCCGGCCCGTTGCACGGTCTGACCCCTGATTATTAAATTCATCTACAAGTGATAAAAAGAAAATACGAGGGTGCCGCGAGATATTTAGATAAAAAAAAATAATAAAGAGGCGGAAAAAATAAGGTTTAGGTAAAAAAAAGGTCAAATGATCAAATAATTTTAACGTAAGCGGCAAAAGTTTACCAGAGTGCGGAAAAAATTTCGTTTTGCTAGGGAAAAAAAGTCCTAGAGTGTAATGTTATTCCCAATGCACCTTTGGGGTGCCGTGGACTTCAAAAGATTGGGAAACACTGAGCTGGATGAAAAATAAAACCGAATAATCCCTGATAAGAACCTTCTCAGGTTTCGGTAAATATTGGTAAGAAATATTTTGATCTAAATTAAATAAGTAAATATATATTCTTTTCTAAAAGAAAAACTGTTGGACTGTTGGTAGCCCTGTTGAGTAAGAGCGGAACAATCGAGTCGACAACAATAATAATTTTTTTTTAACAATTTGTATGTTTTTGTTTTTTTTTGTTGGAAAGTCTAACGTCAAAATAAATTGTTCTTTTTTTTCTTTCATGGCATATGGGAATCCCGTATATGTATCACAATCATTAAATAAATTTTCTTTCTAGTCTACTTTTGAAATTATTAAAGAAATTAGAAAGAGAGAGATAAAATTTTGTGAATGAAGTGTTCGCCTTACGCTTAGGCAACCAATAGTATTAGTTCAAAGAGTGAGCGAGTGATTTGGAAAAGAGAATCCAAGTGGAATTCTCCCCGCTTCTATTCATTCTCGCATAAACGCATGCATTCAGACATATGGAACGCTCATACAATTTTCAATGGACTCAAAATTCTCAACTCACTACCACCAAACTCACACTATTTTCTCAAACTACTCGGTTTTTTAATATGTTTTATTTAAAAAGAATGGTTTATTTGGCGAAAAGATAATTTTGATTTTGCAAGAGACTAAATTTCAATGATATTTAGGTCTATTTTCAAGAATGTCTTGTAAAATTAAAAAAAAAAAAAAAACAATTTAAAAATAAATTTAAACAAGCGGTCTCAAACCATCGGAAAGTTGTGTACTTTGCGACCAGTCACACCAGAGTTTTTATGTTAGTTTTTGTAAATAATGCAAGCACTGAATATTGTCATCTTAAATTTGAAAAAGATTTTCGTAAGCATACGGCCAGTGAGGCAAAAGTTTCACATTTTTCTTTAAACTATTGATAATAGATGAAAGAATGATGATGTATAACTATATATTTATATGTATTGATTTCTGTTTTTACTATCACTTAATTATATACAATACAATACAATACTCATTGACTGGTGAAACTAATATTTAAGTCTAAGCAACAAAATAACCTAAAATATATGAGGAAGAAATAAAAACTTGGAACATTCTGGTGGAAGAAAATATAGAAAATTAAAAATAGTCTACATTATGTTTTAAGACGTTGACCGGGTGTCAAAGCAAATCAGTTCTTCAACTTCATTGTTTATCTTCAAAGAAACAAAATGAATTTGATAATTCACTCAAAAGGAGAATATATTAATTTTAAAACAATTTATTTTATTAATTAGTCAAATAGAAGAGCAACACCCATCATTATCGTTATTGTTAAGAAATGTCAAAGTGGAGGTGAATTTGGAATGGGCGGTCCCAAAAAACAAACGTGGGGAACGTCCTCCGGCAGTTATTGGTACGGATTAAGACTTTTATCAAAAAAACATCATAAATAAAAATATTTAGGGACTCAGTAGCCTCAAAATAGAGTAGAATAGAATAGAATAAAAAAAAATTTATTAATTCTCCTAATAATCTCATCCGAAATTTCCTTATATCAAGTATGGAGAAAGAAAAAACTCTAAAAAGTAAGCTATAATGTTTTTATTCGTTAGATTTTCTTAAATATTTCTCCTATATTTTCGATATTTTTACAGATATCTGGGCTAAATTGGCTTTCCAGGCACTTTTATAAAGTCTGCAATCTGAACTTATTAAATTGACCCCGAAAATGGGAAAATGGTAAGGTAGCTATTAGTAGAGATAAAATCAGAATTAGAATCTAAATATTTGTTGGATTCCTTTTTTAATAAAAAAAAAAATAAATAAATAATCAAAGCGATTTGTCCCCTCCCCGGCCGAGGGGCTAGAGGTGTTGACAAATGTCAATATTGATAGTCTTAAAGCCACGGGGCGCAGGTTCGGACCCCAGGCAGTCCGAGGAATAATTATTTAAATCATTTTGATACCATATTGATAAATAAACGTGCCTGGAACCCTCCCCCCTAATGGGTATCGTAAAAGTCGATATGGCCTAAGATGCCGAAAAGACTTTAAAAAAAGGGATTTGGCTCTATTTAACAAACAGTTTTAATAAAAAAAAACAAACAAATTTTGTAGGCCTATATTTGATTAAATACCTTAGTTCGATTAAGATAGTCTTGAACAGGATCCTTTTTCGTTTTGGAGGAGGATAGCTCCTTTTTAGTAGGAGAATCTTTTTCTTTATCCAAAAGTCGATTTCGGAGTTTGAGTCCACTACTCATTCTGCTTGAGTGTGATGTATCTTGTTGTGAGGAATCGCACTAACTGGAGTTGGCTAGTTGATCGTATAGAGATTTTCGCGTTTGAGACGGCGGCAACGGCCTAGAATGTCAGGGTCGACACACGAACGCCCTTTGGCAAATTAATCCGGCAGACTGAACGCGCGATGCGGGATTTCTTAGTGTTTTGCGCGGATATCGTTTTGGCACGAGTCGTTGAAAAGGGAAAAGCGTCAAGATCCGTGGACAAGAATAACTTGGTGGTGGCTGAACCGAAACCAAATCAACTAAGAAGAACCCACACATGTCAGATCTATGTTATGAAAACATATTCCAATAACACGCGGAAATAAAAAAGTTTTATTTTATTTTATTTAAATTGCATCTAAAATAGATCAAGAAAATTAATAGTTCCATTCAAGTTCCGGGAGTGGTGGGATATTAAAAATAAAATATACATACTATTTGTATTAGGACGAAGATCTAAATATAAATTTAAAAGATTTCGAATGAAATGAATTGAAAATTGCAAATATAATAAAATGAAATCACTTGTTACTCATTAATATCATCCTATGCAGATTGTCGGTATCTTTGATCAATTTGACTGATTTGTTTATTTCAGAACTTGTTATAAAAACAAATCATTTAATATTCCTATAGTTGTAAAATGATCTCATCTTGTTCTAACTGTTCAAAGATAACAGGTAAAATAATCTGCTACACATAAAATTTTTTTTTATTCAAGTCTTCATTTTTTATTTTCTTTAAAATTTTAAGATTTTCAAAGTATTTTTCGGCATCTGAGACCAATTAGACCCCATCATCATTTTTCTAAAATATTTAGTTAATATAAATTCATCGCTTTAAACGGGAAGCGAAACCCTGACCAAAAGAATGAGAAGGGAGACTTATTGGGGACTACTTGCTACAGCCCATGATCTTTTACTATGTATTTTATAATTTCAGTAGAAACATTTGGACTAAAATATTTTTTTCCAAGAACTTTTTTTAAGAGAAACTTCAAAAACCTTCTCAAACTTCTCTGGTTTGATTAAGAGAAATTAAAATATTAAAAATTAATTCATCTTTGAAAAAAGTTTTACACAAGGAGAAGAGGAATCAGCAAAAGCAAAAGATGGAAAATCTTTTTGAAAAAAATTGAAGAGATAAAAGTTTAACCCCCTAAGTCCGGATCTCTCAGTAGAGAAAGAGAAATTTTTTTTTCCTCTTTAAAAGAAATGTTAAAATTGCGAATGAATCGCTATAGAGAACATAAACTAAAAAACTTTCCCTCTATATATTTCATATATAGGGTAAGAGAAAGTAAAAGTAGATAAACAACAGCAATTTGATATTTTTGAAAGTTTTTTTTTTTTTTTTTTTTTTTTTTTTTAGAAAACATTCACACTTTTTTTCTCATTCACACTCACACTCACACACACATTCACACTGTCTTTTCGGCAGCTCAGGCCATATAAGACATTTACGATAACCGTTATTTATGAATTTATATATATTAGGGTCCAGGCATTTTTATTTAAGCCATCTGGTATCCAGATGGCTTAAATAAAATCATCGGACTGCCTGGGGTCCGAACCCGCGAAGTTTGGTATATGAGGTTAGCACGCTAACCTCTACACCACGCCCCGTGGGCTTTTTTCTAAGAACTTTTTTTTAAGAGAAACTTCAAAAAACCTTCTCAAACTTCTCTGGTTTGATTAAGAGAAATTAAAATATTAAAAATTAATTCATCTTTGAAAAAAGTTTTACACAAGGAGAAGAGGAATCAGCAAAAGCAAAAGATGGAAAATCTTTTTGAAAAAAATTGAAGAGATAAAAGTTTAACCCCCTAAGTCCGGATCTCTCAGTAGAGAAAGAGAAATTTTTTTTTCCTCTTTAAAAGAAATGTTAAAATTGCGAATGAATCGCTATAGAGAACATAAACTAAAAAACTTTCCCTCTATATATTTCATATATAGGGTAAGAGAAAGTAAAAGTAGATAAACAACAGCAATTTGATATTTTTGAAAGTTAATTTATAATATACCGGAATGAATGAAGTATTATTTTTCGAATAAAAAGAAATACGAATAAGCTTACTAACTAACATGTTGTATTTTAGATTTTTTTTTTTTTGGAATGGGTGCATAAGGTCGAAGATCTATAATGACCAGTGGTCACATCCAGCCAGGAGGAATATAGTTAAAAAAAAAAATAAATAAAGGAGAAGCATAAAAGGGGAACTTAACTGCGGGAACTGAGAAGATGCATTAGACTTGAAAGTCTGAAGATTGTAGGTTTTGGGGAAGATAGACGCAGGGAGCTTGTTTCAATCAAGGGAGGTCCTGGGGGAAAGGAAGATTGGAATTGACTAGTTCTGTTAGTCGTGATCTGAACAGCATAGGGATGCTGGGACGATGCCTCCCTTGTGTTTCGTGTATAGGTTTCATTGGGTGGGATAATTGATTTTAATTCGGCGGAGCATTGACCATTATAGTACCTATAGAAGAGAGAGAGAGAGTGCAGACACGCTTCTTCTATCATCTAGTGACTGTATCCCTACGATGTAAAGAAACTTGAGGTTCATTCACCTTTCAAATAGGTTAAACTTGAAAAAAAAATATAATAATAAATTAATTGAATTGTTAAAGGAAAGGGTTAATTTGGAAGTGGAGACAGCCTCTTTCTCTCTCACAGAGTAAGAGGAAATAGAGATATAAATTTCCCAGCCTCTGGGCCACACAGCTGTAGGCCTAAAATGAAAGAATATCAAATATTTTTTATTCGACAAGATAAAGGAAAAATTTTTTTAAATAAAAATACTGAATTAAATATGAGGATGTGGTGTAAGAAAAGCAAAAGTGAAAAACAAAGTTATGTTTTGTCGACGCTCCGAGAGCCGATCGGAAAAGTAAAAATTTATAATCTCATAACGTCACCCACTGCCCCCCCCCCCCCAAGATACGGCCCTGTTTCTATCTATATATATTTTACATATAAAAGTAAGAGAAAGTAATAAAATAACGGATTTCTAAACTTTAAAAGATGGCAGACCAGAACAAAAATATTTATTTAGTGATTATTTATTTATTTATCTATTAGTTGTGACTATAGGGGAATAAAATAAAGCGCCTAGATTCAGATATCTCCTGATATTTCCAGCAAAAATTATCTAATTTCTTAATAAAAATATTTATAGAAGTATTTATAATCCAATCGGGATAGTGCATGTGTGAATGGCGACCCAAGCTACGACTGGCATATCATCGGAAAAAGAATAACAAGCTCCGCTTCGACTCTTATTTTCTAACAACCCTCTGAATCAAGAGAATAATCAAAGGTGAAGAAGAATTATCAATATTAGGAATATTCATCAATGATTATTTACTTTTATAAAAATTAATGTTGATGATATCAAGGTCTCAATAAAAATGTTTTTTATTTAAATCAAAAGATTTAAATAAAAAAAAATGTTTCCTTATTATTTTGGGATTGTGCCATAAAGTTTAAATATATATGAAGCTAATCTTAAAATATTTACTGATAAATTCACTGAGAGACAAATTTGCATTAAATACTCATTTAAATTAATTTTTATTAACGATTTGTAAAACAAAGGATTAAGAAAAATAATCATTTGATAAAGTTTTTTTACTTTCTCTTACCTATATGTATATGTTAATATACATATAGGTAGGTTAGGCCATTTATATATTTTTATTCAAGAATTAGTACAGCTACAGTGTAGTTCCTCTTTCCTCGCATAGGACATTCTCAATTGTAGTGTTTCTCAAATACGGCTCGAATATATAAATTGATAAATTCATTTTGCCGGTCGATGATCTGATTAATTATGAGGTTAAGGTTGAGAAACTGCTGGATAGGAGCCCTTCTAGTAATATGAGGGCAACTTTCGGTATGTCGTTTGCTTAATTTTGAGAAGAAAGGGGGGATAAATAAGTTGATTATCATTTTAAAGTGCCGAAAAACCACAAAAAAAAGGCTGTTTAAAAAATTAAATGATTAAAGATGAAAGGTTTAAAGATTTGCTTATTGGTAACGAAAGGAAATAGGGTCTATAGTATGTATACAGGCGAAAATATGCTTACGTTACTCTTGAGTGGTCCCATAGTGTTTATAAACCAATTGAGACGGAGTAAGGGTAGAAAATGTTGCCTAAAATTATTTATAATAGGAAATAGAAATGATAAGTTGGGTAGAAAGACTGAGTTAAAACATTAACTTCTTTCACGCTAAATAAGTACAGATCTTTTTAGACCACCTTGGGTAAAAATCCTATATTCAAAATGTAGAGAGTTAAGATTATGAAAATCCCAAGTTTGATTTGTATGTTAAGCGCCTTTTTCAAAAAGAAATTGCATTTATTACTTTCTCTTACCTATGTATATATGTAATATATATATAGAGAGAAAGTATTGGATTCATGTTAAACATTCGATGTCGAGATTTTGAAGAATATACATGTTTTGAGGTCCCCTGAATCCAAAAAAGTGGTTTTCGCAACATGGTCTGTCTGTCTGTATGTCTTGTCTGTGAACAAAATTTCTCATGAACGAAATGATCTAAGATGTTGAAATTTTATATTTAAGTTAGGTACCCTCCTAAGACGTTACCCGAAGCTTTTGAACAAAATCGGTTCAATAGTACTAGTACTTTACTGATGTACTTATTCAGTTTTTTTTTTTTTTTTTTTTTTTTTTTTTTTTAATTCGCTCAACGATTTGTTTAAAATTCATAAATCAATTATTTTTTAGACGCTCTTTAAAATTTATTGGGTATATTCTCATTTTGCCCTTGAAATATTTTGAAGCGCGCTTACTCTTGTACTTCATAGGAAAGATAGGATAAATGGTTGCCATGGTAACAAAATATAAATATTTACCCATGTTTATAAATTTTACATCTTGAATACTAATATATCGGCGAATTTTCGAAACTGGCGGGATGGCCTCTGGCCAACAGCCAATCTATATAAATAAAAAAAAAATATATATATATATCGGCGGAAACTAAATAGGTATATATCTCGACACAAAAAAATCTTGTGGGACGAACATAGAACACAACTTTCTCTTACAAAAGGTAAGAGAAAGTTGTGTGCTGTGCGACCAGTCACACCAAATTTTTAATTATATATTTATAAAAGGTTTGATTTTGGACTCTTGAATCTACGTCGAGATAGAGATGATAATTTGAAATAGATCAATTTATAGGCCTTTATATGTATTAAAAAAAAAAAAAAAAAAAAATTATATAAGATATAATGTAATATTTTTAATCATATTTATTTATATTCTGTATTCTATAAGTTTAATGGATTTTTAAATATCGTTCAATTAAAGTTTATCATAAACAGGAGATAAAAATTATAACATTTCTATTCTATTATAGATATATTCTAGATAGATCATCATGTAAATAAATAAATCGGGAATGACTTCCCCAAAACTTTCTCGTATAACCAATGAAGTACATGGCTGTTGATTTACATACAAGAAAGGAGGCAGGAGCATCCAAAACTTAAAGCCTCCGATTTTATTACAATTAATGAGACGTTTCGAGAAAACTTTATTTTCTCATCATCAGTCTTTCAAATTGTATCTGTCCCGGAGTTGTTAAAAGGGCACAATACATTTATTATGTATTTTCTTTATAGGTGTGTTATTCATTGACTTGTTCAATGTCAACATTCTCACTGAATAAGTCAATGAATAACACAGTGTCAACATTCTCACTGAACAAGTCAATGAATAACACATCCTTAAAGAAAATACATAATAAATGTATTGTGCCCTTTTAACAACTCCAGGACAGATACAATTTGAAAGACTGATGATGAGAAAATAAAGTTTTCTCGAAACGTCTCATTAATTGTAATATAATCGGAGGTTTTAATTTTTGGCTGCTCCTGCTTCCTTGCTTGTGTAACTTTCTCGTATATTCTTTTGGAATTATGTCTGAGTGTGTTTCAGAACATTTTCTCTTGATTGCCTCTGACTACAACCTTTAGTAAATATCTACAGCCACAAGTTACACCTTGGGTCTATTTATAACTGCGTTATTCTTTTTTTTTTCAACTGGTTGCGGATCTCCTCCCACAGCCCAAGTCGTATACCGGGAAAGCTGGGACTCAGAGCTACTAACTTCCTCTCTAATTTCCAAGCCAACTTCCCATATTGAAAAAATCTGGTGTGACTGGCGCACAGCACACAACTTTCTCTTACCTTCGGTAATCGAAAGTTGTGTTCTGTGCTTGCCACACCAGATTTTTCGCGTCGACATATATTTAGTTCCCGACAGTACGTAACATTTGAATTAACTTGTAAGATGGAAAATTTATAAGTATGGGAAAATATTTATATTTTGTTACCATGGCAACCATTTCTCCTATCTTCCCTATGAAATACAAGAGTAAAGTGGTCTTCAAACAATTTTGAGAGCAAAATCAGAATATACATTTGAAAGAGCTTCTAAAAAATAATTGATTTTTGAATTTTAATCAAAATCGTTAGAGCGAATTTTGAGAAAATCGAAAAAAACTGAAAAAGTACATCAGTAAAGTACTAGTACTCTTTGGCCGATTTTGATTAAAAGCTTATTTTTCCGGTCACGGGGGTGTTTAACTTAAATATAAAATTTCAACCTCGTAGCTCAATTCCTTCATGCTTAAAATTGAACACACACACACACACACACACACAGACAGACAGACCATGTCGCGAAAACCACTTTTTTGGATTCAGGGGTCCTCAAAACGGAAGATCCATCAAAATCTCGACATCGAATTTTTGACATGAAACCAATACTTTCTCTCTATATATATATTACATATATACATAGGTAAGAGAAAGTAAAAATTTGATTACTACGTGGTCCATGTACTATTTGTGTACTTAATTCCAAATAAAATCTATTTGGAATTGAAAATTGTGGATTTTTATAGAACATATCAGTATATATTTAAACATACCGGTACATATATACATTTTTCTCAAAAAATCCCGCACGAACAGAATTTGAACAAGGGTCTTCATTGTGGAAGTCGACACCCTAGCAGCGTGCTCCCAGAAAATGTTTATACCGCTATTATTTCCTTCCGACAATTAATAAATTATTTATTCCTCTTATAATAAAATATTTTTTATTTTTAAAATGCAACCCGGGTCAAGGATAAGAACCCCGGTAGCTAGAGAGGAATGAATCCGCTGAAGGCTGGAGTTTTTTTTTAGATAAGTTTCATTTTTAGCTGGTAAAAGTTTTTTATTAGGTTTTTAAAAACATTTAATTTAATTCTAGTTTCATAATAAACAAAATATTCATTAAAAAGTTTATATTTTTAACTAGGTAGAGCTTTGTTTTAAAAAGATGGAATTTTTTCAACCACCGCTCAAATAGACTGTCAATACTCGTATATCGTTTGAGATAGCAAATTTGCGAGACGCTTAAACACCTCTAGGCAGTGGACTCTTGCCGACTACCCCCTCTCCCATCTCCAACACTGAAAAACACCCTAACACGTCGGTGGTCTGATTACCTATACATTTTAAACATAAAATATTTTTCAGTTAGATATACTAAGTCTATGGAGTTGTGTCATCAAAAACAATGAATCTTTATTTTAATCACGGTAGTTTATTTTCAAAATATTAAATAAAATGGTGGCTGTTGTTGTTAAACCAAATTTACAAGACAAATTTACATGAAAAAATCTGGAGTGACTGTCGCACAAAACACAACTTTCTCTTACCTTCGGTAATCGAAAGTTGTGTACTGTGCTTTTCACACCAGATTTTTTGTGTTGACATGTATTTAGTTTCCGACAGTACAGTACATTCGATTTTCAAGATGTAAAATTTACATGTGAAAATATTTTGTTACCATGGCAACCATTTCTCCTATCTTTTCTATGGAGTACAAAGTAAAGTGGTCTTCAGAAGATTTCAATGACAAAATGAGAATATATATTTTAAAGAGAATTTTAAAAATAATTGATTTTTGAATTAAAAAAAAAATCGTTGGAGCGAATTTTGAGAAAATCGAAAAAAAAAAAAAAACTGAAATTGTGCATCAGTAAAGTACTAGTACTCTGGTCGATTTTGTTCAAAAGCTTCGTGTCACGTCCCATGGGGGTGGCTAACTTAAACATAAAATTTCAACCTTCTAGCCAGGGGCGGATTAAAGGGGGGGGGGAGGGGGGCGATCGCCCCCCTCGAGAAGAAATTCACAATGTTATAAAAACTAGTAATCTAAAGAAATTATGATTTCCGCTCTTTAATTTCAATTGAATTTGTTACCAATCAATTTAAATAAATAGGAAAGGGGCTAAATGGCCATAGATGCCCACAAAGTCCTTAAATAACAAAAAATAAAAAAATAAAAAAAAAACCGCCCCCCCCGACAAAATTGCATTAATCCGCCACTGCTTCTAGCTCTTTTCGTTCTTGAGATATTTTGTTCACAGACACACAGACCGACACACACACACACAGAGAGAGACACACAGACAGACCATGTCGCGAAAACCACTTTTTTAGATACAGGGGACCTCAAAACGTGTATATCCATCAAAATCTCGACATCAGATTTTTGACATGAATCCAATATTTTTTCTATATATTAACTTATATATAGAGGTAAGAGAAAGTAAAAATAACTAGTATTTTCACAACTTTTGCCGCCCCTAAAATTTGACATCCCAGGCGCGCACCTAGTCCGCCTCTTTGAAAATATAGCCCTGTACTATTTTATTTTTGAATTCAAAATATTTAAATAAGGATGAAAATAGAAAATTTGGAGGAAGACTGACTGATATTGAAATAAAGAGGCTACAATTTTTTTTGCTCAATTTGACAAATTTTTTTGTAATTTTATTTTGTTTCTCTGCCAATAAAGGGATGAGCCCCACATCAATATAAATTTCCTATTTAGTTAAATTAAAAAATAAATAAATAAGTTTGTTTTTACTTCTTGATCCTAAATAACCAAGTCTATTGAATTTTCAATCACCTTTCAGGCGGTGTACACATACTCATTTGTTTATTTTTAGGAGGATTTAGTAACAAGTGATCTATTCTATAAAAACAGTTAAATGAAAAATTTATTAGTATTTTAGTCGTTTGGTTTGAATACCTTGCAACAAGTAAAAACGAACGAATCTATGCAAATTCTGATGAATGATGATATAGTTCACAAGAGAGAAATGGACATGGGCGTAACTAGGGAATTTGGATGGGGGGCCATGGGTGCCGGGGAGCCTGAAATATTGTTTCAATTTTTCTAAGGGCGGGGAGCCTTCTGGAGGGGGAGGGGCGGGAATCCCCTAGTTACGCCCATGGAATTCCTTTAAATGAAAAAAATATTAATACTCATTCCCTTTTACATAAAATTTTTTAATTAATTAAAATACTTTTGTTTACCAGATATAAATTTGTCAAGCATTTATTCTGTACAAAATTCACTTGAGGTTTAATGAGCATGAAAATAAAGAATGAGAAATAAAAAAATCAGAGAAAAGCATTCAAATGATGAATCGCGAACACTTGGTTTATTTTATGTTATGTTTATATAAATAAATTTTCATTTTAATTTCAAAATCCAACTAAAAATTCTCCTTGTTACATAAAGTAAATTTATTTAATATGACTTTTTTATCAAGATAAATCTTAAAAAATCTCAATCTCAAAATTTTTCAGAAAAACAAATTTTAAAAGTAATTGAAAGTGAACAAGTTGAGAATACATAATAATTATTTGGTTTAAAATATCGTGCAGGTCTCTTTGTTTATCAGTTTCGAAACTAAATGTATTTTTGTGAAGGAAGCAGCTAAAAAAAAATTATCTGAATGCTTTACCAATCAGGTGGAGACGTTTCGGTTCATTTATTATGAATCATTCTCAGTCCATAAAATCCTCATAATAAATGTTCCGAAACGTCTCCAGCTGATTGGTAAAGCATTCAGAGAATTTTCTTTCTTAACTGCCTCTGCTTCCATATTTCCTTCACTTGAGATACACAGCCACAACTTACTAAATGTACTTTTATCAGTTTTGGTAAAAAATTCTGACTAGGTCAATAGTGAGGAGGAAAAAAATATAATTAACAATCAATATTTTGTGTGAAGATGTTGTCACTATTTTTCTCAAAAAATGTGCATTTTATTTCAACCGTAGAATTTAAAGTTTACTGTGAATGTTTGAATTTGACTAAAAAATATCAAGACGTTTTCATAGATCTTATTAAATTAAAAAAAACACATCTTTTTTTTTAAATTTAATTAGGTGATCTCTTTTAAAACGATCATTGATTAGTCAATCGATGTATATCAACAAGTATCAACGCCGGCAACCCAATGTTATTCCTGATGCTGGACAGTATTTTTACCGCTCAAGGCGGAAGTTCTAGTTAATTCACCCGGTGCGTTTATAAATAAAAATAGTGGCAAGGCGTGCCTCGAAGCAGCCATGTCGATGTCGGAATGAGAATCGAAGTCGGCAGATCGACGACCACGGGATGGTTTTGCTTCCCCCCTCTTTTTCATCATCCCCGGGTGACTGACCCCTCCCCAATATCAATTATATTTATATATTAATTACATAGACAACTGTTTCTAAAGACATTTTATGTGCAAGGCCTGCTCAGACAACCTTTGAAAATGAAAACATTGAATATTTGCCACAGTTTATTTACTTTAACCTTGCCAAAATTTTGTAATAAATTATTTTGGTTTTAATGAGCATAGAAAAAAAACGCATTTATAAAAGAAGAATTATCAATATTTGATAGTAATTTATTTTACTTAAAAAAAGGTATATATTTAAAAAAATAGTCCATCTTAGAAAAGGGTTAAATAATTTTTGTAAAGAAATTAAGTTATATCAATTTTTATTTAATAATGAATAAATTATTAAAACTCCGGAGTTATAGGTTATGTATGTTTACACAAAGTGGGCAATAGGAAATATGAATGTCATGTATTTTTTTAATTTATTAACATTATCGCAGCGCCTATGATTTTAAAATCAAATTTTTGGAAATTAATTATTCCCTTTTTTTGTAAGAAGTGTGATGAAATATTCTATCAGAGATAAAGTTTTTTTATTGTAATTAATTTTGAGTCAATTAGTTTATTTTTATAAATGTTGTTTGTGTTTAATTTTGTGTATTTGATTAGGCTACTCACATAACTCCGATAAGAAGACATATCGCGTTCGCGCGGCAAGAGCTAAGAGCTCGCACCCCTATTTTATTTTTAAATTTTATAAATTTCACTCTTTCTCACACTGATTGGCCTTAGCCACCCACATTCAAAACATAGACACACAAGCACTGAACAAGAAACAACCAACTGGCCAAGACATGCAGGACGTAAGTTACGCCCGCGCTCTTTCAATATAGAAATGGAAATGTGCGTATGAGATGT
This sequence comes from Euborellia annulipes, assembly GCA_023213315.1. Lineage (NCBI taxonomy): Eukaryota > Metazoa > Arthropoda > Insecta > Dermaptera > Anisolabididae > Euborellia > Euborellia annulipes. Next base: position 9,366 of record JAKCPI010001746.1, on the reverse strand, counting down.
GGCGGCGGTGGCTACAACGACGATGTCGGGTTGCGTGAGTTTTGAGTGATCAGCGGCTGCGCGTCGCTTCAGCTGCACTTTTTGGCCCACGGCCCAATTTACGATGGCAAGTAACTAAGTACATCAGCTGACGAGGAATAAATTATTCCAGGCAATATTTTATTAATAGAATCATGGATCTTGAAAATTTTTCGAAATTTCAGATAATATAAGAAATTCGATCAACGAAGAACGGTTTTAGTCAACGAGAGGTTGAACAAGCCTCAACTGTAAGGTTAATATACTTTACGGTAATCATTAAAATAAATTATTAATGTTTATTATAATATAGTATAAGTTGGGAAGAGACCCAAGATTAAGTGAATATATAAGTCAAAATAGCCCTCGGGCCTTGGTGTAGTGGTTAGCGTGCTGACCATTTGTACCAAGGGTCGCGGGTTCCCATCCCGTCTCATGCGACAATTTATTTCAATTGAATTGGCTACCAATCCAATTGTAATATTAGAGACGGGGTCTAAATGGCCTTCGATGTCGAAAAAATACCTTAAATGAAATAAAAAGTCACAAAAATGTTTGCTTCAAATTTTTTATAGCTGTAGATAGGGATGAAACGATACCACTAAGGTATCGATACTTTTACTCGATACTGGTATCGGTCGCAAAGTATCCAGTACCTACTCGGTATCGATTGAAAAGTATCGATACTTACTCGTATCGGTCAATTTTTTCCTACAATTAAAAAGAAGCAAAAACAGCAGTAAGTACTTAGGGCCTATATTATCAAGATACGCAGGAACTTTGCAGACAGGAAATTAAATAAAAATCTTTTATTTAATTTCTATTTGCCGACATTTCGGTCGCCAATCACCACCTTCATCATCGGAGACCTCCGAGTATGATATTTTTGTACAAATCAAAGTAAAAAGAAATTGTATATTTAATTGCAATGAATATTAAAATACCTAAGATCGATTAAAATACCTATAATCGACAATATTCGCCCTGATGAAAGTTGTGATTGGCGACCGAAATGTTGGCAAATAGAAATTAAATAAAGGATTTTTTTATTTAATCTCCTGGCTGCAGAGCCCCTGCGAATCTTGATTACGGTAAATCTCCACAGTCATAAAACAACAAGTTCTATAAAAAAAAAAACAACAACGACTTAGAAAAAAATTCAGTTTTAGAGGTACTACCCAAAAATAATAATTTTTCAAAATGTTTTCCCTGATGAACATTCCAATAATGAAAATTAAAATACAGTGGTCCAAGCCATTCTACTTATTTCTATTGTAAATAAGAACAAATGTACGTAAATGTTCTGCCGACCTAACAAATCAGCGCGTACGTGAACCGAGTATCGATACGAGTATTTTTGACCGATACTTACTTGGTACTCGATTCAAAAGTATCGATTCCAAAAGTACTTGGTATCGGAAGAAAAGTATCGAGTAAGTACTTGTATTTACTCGTATCGTTTCATCCCTAGCTGTAGAGATTCCACCAACCATTTGTGTCATTGTAAGAAAAAACTCATTGATCTCTCGTCATGGTCATTGGCTAAGATGTAAAACCAAAAAAAAAAATATTTTCGTTCTGACCCCTGATAAGTGTTTTGGTTCAAATCCGATTTTTTGGAAAGTAGGATACTTGTATGAATTTTAAAAGACTGACAACCACTTTCTTCAAACCATTTATTTTTACCAGGATTCGAAGGACGTTGCAGCCAAGAAATTAAACAAAAATTTTATTTAATCTTTTTATTCGTCGACGTTTCGGTCGCCAATCAAGACCTTCATCAGGACAAATATTGTTAAATTTTAGGTATTTTTATAATTATTTCAATCAATATACAATTTCTTAATAAACCTTTTTTTTATATTCACTTTTCACATTCACACACACATACAACACAGTCTTTTCGGCAACTTAGGCCATATAAGACTTTAATGCCCAATCGCACCGCACAATTTAAGTATAACTTAAAATAAAGTATCAGCAACATGGCAACGTTGTAAATTTTAGTGATATTCTGCTGATTTATTTGTGATTTAATATTATAAGACTTAAACGATACTGTTATTTATTAATAAATATATATTGGGGGTCCTGGCATCTTTATTCACGCCATTTGGGTCTTGAAACATGATTTTATTTTCAATCAGAGAACGTGTTATCTTAGCAACGAACGTGGTTAGCAACGGATGACAATGAAAGTTTGTTAAATTTCATACTTAACCCCCAAATATTTAAGCCCTCGATTTCGGGGGCTTAGCAATGACTTAAGCTAAAAAACAATATTGATAATATAATATTAATTAACTAATAATAATACATTTTTTGGATTCGATTTCGATTTTTCTTATAAAAAACATGAACAATATGAACTATATTTTCGAGGATGATCTATATTATATTAGAGGAGGGTCTGTCGGTCCATCCGTCTGTCACGCTCTGACCAACTTCCCGTTGGAATTTTGAAACGAAATTTTCCAGTCTTATATTAGTAGAGCTGTGTATTTCAATCTTTTTGAATTTACAGGTTGAAAAATTCTGGCGATTCTCTTGGTTCATGACCGACAAAAAGATTGTAAATCAAAAGACTATGTAAGTTATATGATTTTCTCTATTTTGGTACCTATTTCCCTTCTCCATGAAATTATGTTTTTATTATCGTGTAGAACTTTGCCTTTTTCCTTTTGCCGCCTACCCTCCGTGTAGGGCTTCGCCACCCCCTAGGGGTCCCGACCCACAGATTGAAAAACACTGTGATAGAGTGACAGATCGTTATTAATATTTATATATAGAAGCCTATATATAAAATTGCTATTAATTAATCAAAAATCATGAAAATTAATATTTTGTTTCTGATTTTCTCATTTTTCTGAAATTAATATTTATAAACAATATGTATTTAATTTAGTTTATGATTATTAAAAAGAAAAAATTATTAAATTAAAAATAAATCACCAGAATATCACTAAAATTTACAACGTTGCCAGGTTGTTGATACTTAATTTTAAGTCATACTTAAATTGTGCGGTGCGATTGGGCATAAACGATAACCGTTATTATGAAAATATATATATTGGGGCCCAGGCATTCTTATTTAAGCCATTTGGTATAAATCTTTTTAATATGTATAAAAAACGAAAAATAAATCAAAGATGCCATGCAAGCAAGTTAATAAATTTTTGAACATATTAAAAAGATTTATTAAGAAATTGCATATGATTGCCTTAGTTAAAAAAAATACCTATGATCGTGTATATTTAACAATATTTACCCTGAAGAAGGTCGTGATTGGCGACCGAAAAACCGGTTTTGGGAAAATATTCCGATTTTAATGAAATTTTACAGGTTACTCTAGGATCAGTGGCGTAACGTACGCCACTGCAGACCCCGCGATACGGGGGGGCCCGGACCTTGGGGGGCCCACGGGCCGGGCCGGGCTAAAAAACTGTATCTCCTCAGGGCTCCGATAAAAACGGAAAAAAATAATGAAAATTTCTCTTTGAGAGGGCCCGAGGCACTCAGGGTTCCGATAAAAACAGTAAAAAATTTAATGAAAATTTCTCTTTGAGAGAGCCCGGGACCCTCAGGGTTCAGGGATATACGGTATTTTAAAAATATTTTTTGTATGGTCTAATAATGGGGCCCGAAATAAAAGTTGCGGGGGGGGGGGGCAGCTAAAAAACGTTACGCTACTGTCTAGGATGTCTATCCTAAGTTCTCGGGCTCAGGTACCCTGTGCTAACTTGGAAGTGTGGGGGGGGGGGGTGCCAAACATCAAAAATCTTGGCCTTTTTTCAGTTTTTCGCTTGTATCTTAAAAACTAAGAATATTTTGTAAAAAAATTTTTTTTAATCAAGCCTTTGTAGGGGGGGGGGCAAACGCCTCCCCTCCCAAATGACGCCATTATACTAGCCTCTTTAGGACTTGCTTTCTCTGCACCGGTCTATCGGACGCTCGACCGCGGATATATTGATAATCCCGAGTTCGATTCCCAGGGTCAGGTGATGGATCCATCAGAAAATATAAATCTCACATTTACTAATTAAATAAAATATTCACGCTGAATAAGGAGCCCAATCGTAGTATTTGAATATTAATATCTCATTAAATTCCTATATCTCAAAAATTACAAATATTATAAGATTATTATTCTATCAAGTTCGACCTTAGTTGAACTTATTTAACAAAGTTTTTTTATTTAATTTATATATTATAATATTTCATGTCCGAATGAGATAAATTCATGAATACTTTGTTGTTATCAATAGAGTAATAATTAAGATAAAAAGGACCTCGGTTTATTTCTTTTTCAATAATTCGAGTGAAGGCGTTTCCTCAAAAAGTTCTAATGTCTCGTCTCCGCTTGCGAAGTGATTTGAGCTTTATTTAGATCTTTAAATAGTCGTTTACGAGACAGAATTAAATCCAAGTCCAACACAATGTGACCTCGAAACAACACCAACATTAAACTCCAAATAATGTAATTTTGTTTTTTGTTTGAGAAAAGAATACATTATAATTGAATCCAAATTAAGTTTAAGATTTGGTTTTTTTTTTTTTTTTTTTTTTTTTTTAATAAATAATAATTGTAAATTAATGTTTGATTAACTCCCTCTAGCCTGGGGGCCTAGCAACGGAGAAGAGCAACAGTCACCACAATCGTTGCGATTAAGCTGATGCCAATCGTGGCGAAATTTCGAATTGATGAGCCCGAGTAATCTGAGTGTGGAACGTCCCCCTATAACCTTCGATACCAGGTATTTAAAAAATTTAGTTAATAAGTTCAAACCCCAAATGTCCTCTGTAACCGAAAAGAAAGAAAAAAACTTCCTCTCCATGAAATCACTAATATATAGAGAGAAAGTATTAGAATCATGTTAAAAATTCGATGTCAAGATTTTGATGAAAATATGGTACATGAACAAAATATCTCAAGAACGAAAAGAGCTAGGAAGTTGAAATTTTATATTTAAGTTGGGCATACTCCTGGCACGTGATCCCCATTTTGAACAAAATTGAGCCTAGAGTACTAGTACTTTACTGATGCAATTTTTCAGAAGATAGAAGAAATGGTTGCTATGGTAACAAAATATAAATATTTTCCCATACTTATAAATATTACGTCTTGAAATTCGAATGTACTGTACGGTCGGAAACTAAATATACTGTATGTCAACACAAAAAATCTGGCGTGACAAGCACTGAACACAACTTTCGATTCCCAAAGTTAAGAGAAAATTGTGAGCTGTGCGAGCAGTCACACCAGATTTTTTTTTTTTTTTGAATAATTATTAATTTCAGGAGCAGTGGCTGAAATAATGATTAGTGAGATCAAGGCAGTCGTAAGCAAATAAAGAAAAAAATATATTTCTATTTTTCATCTTTATTTCATACACTTGTCGAGTTTCAGCTCAACTTCTGACATATTGTTGATGTAAACATTCGTCGGATGTCATGACTTTTGGTTCACTAATGAAGGCGAGAATATCGGCTGAAACGTCGCCATGTGTATGAAATAAAGCAGAAAAAGTGAAATATATTTTTTCTTTATTTGCTTTCGCCTCAGTAGCGTAACTAGATGGGGGCGAAGGGGGGCGCTTGCCCCCTCCGCCCCAGGCGCTTCAAGCCTTTGGCGCCCCTCGATACCGACATAGGCGCCCTAGGGCATCTAAAATATAGCACTGGGATGGGGATTTTATCATATTCTTTCGATAGATTGTCCAAAAAATTGATGGATTTCTTTAAAATTATATTACAACTTAAAAAAACGGCGCTCTAGTTGAGCTTCGCCCCCTCCGCCCTCAAAGGCTGGTTACGCCGCTGTTTCGCCTGACTTGATCTTCTCACTGCTCTTTATATTTTTCTTTTTCGAATGTGACTCGCTCTTCGAGAGTTTAAAAAATCAATTTAAAATTTCTTCGAATAAATTAAATTGAAATATATTGCCTTGAGCTTATTGAGTTTAATTAAAGAATGGAAACATTTTTTTTTTTTTATTTTGCTTATAAAGTATGAGAAATAGTTTTGTGCTTTTGAATTAATCTTATAAAATGGTTCTATATTTCCTTCTGGAAGAAAATGTTTTATTGCTAGTGAGATCTCATCAGGTTTTTCTTTCTAATAAATGTGTATTAGACAATTACAATGATATTGTATAATGGACTCTGGACGTTTTTTTGTTTCTAGCTAAATATATTTATATGTAAGCACACCAGTTTTCGAAAACTGCTCTAACGATTTTTTTAGAAATTTTTAATATAAGATTATACAGTAGTATTTCCGTATTGATTTTGAATCATTTTACCTCTTTTTTAAGTCAATAATATATCTGTCATTTTATTATGAAAATAATGCATTTCTCGTGAAAATTTTTATACGATTCTATAATTTAAACATTAATGAACAAATTCAACCACAAATCAATTTATGTACTCACCAAAATTTAGAAATTATAGGAATACTGAGGCTGAGCGACAAATCCCTGCTGCCCAGTCGAGCACTTCTCAATCAACGTATGCTCACAGAAGATAACCAGGTTTGAAGCCATTAGGAAGATACTGTAACAAGATTAATAACATGTGAAAAAGTACATATATTTATATGTGAAGAAAGTATATGTGTGTGTATGAGTGGGGGCAAATGGATTATTTGGCTATATCATTTCCTAATATATGTTTGAAGAATGACTTTGATAACTCTTTTTGTTCGTAACTTTGTTAAATTGATATATCACCTATTTTCATGTATGGATATTTTTTGGAATGGTAAAGAATTAGAGAATATTGTTTGCATAAAAACGGATAACGATTCAATTTTTCCAAACTTTTAGCCGAGAGGCTTCCGATAGGGTAGTGAAGTGTATAAACGGTAGATTGTTATTAATATGTAGACTTTTTGATGTTCATTTTAAGACTTTATTTTCTAGCTCGAGCATGTTTATGGAGTCAAAAAATATTTGAGTTCCAACTCTAAAAGACAAAGGGAAAAAATATTATAGAATTTTGTTAATAAAGTATTAAATTATTATTTTTAATGGTTTGGTTTAAATACTATACTTATGAAAGAATCCAATTGGTATAAAGTACGCTGAATAATCTCATCTATTTCTAAAACAAAGTCCCTCTTCTTTCTATAGACGAACGCCAAACGCAAGCACTCCGCGGAAGTAATTTAAAAAGGAAATAGGTACCTATGCTGAAGGCTTGGGACATGGTTCCCCCAATAAGAAGGACCATGAGTTCGCGTGGACAGGAAAAATTTTTTATTAAAGTATCAAGCTGGTTTTTAATAGCCTAGTTAGATTTAGCCCAATATTACTTACGAAAGGATCCAGTTGGTTATGCCCTGAGGAATCTCGATGATCTCAGCCCCCACCCCACTCCCACCCAAACCATCTAAAACAAAAGAAAAATTAAAGGATTAGTTATATCATTGATGTTTCGTAAAATATTTAATGAAAAATATTGAAAGATTTTTCTAACTTACTCTGTAGACTACTTCTTTCGGCTCAACGAGGGCTTGACCCTAAAAACTAACCTAATTCCACACTTTCTATGACCGGGGTGGCCATCTAATTCTAAACTGTAGTTCCTCTTCATTCTTGAGACGATCGCGACACGTGAGCACTCCCGGAAGGCAGGTAAGCCTTCATTGTTCATAAATCGCAAACGAAACGGAGAAAACGCGCCCACAGTCCCAAGGAAAGTAAGTATGAGAAGAAAAGAAACAGACACACACACTCACACTACATACTCAAATCATAGATCAATTAATCTCTACCCACCTGCCTAATATCATTTACTAGTGAGCTAAAAAAGAAGCAGAGATAATTGATCTGATATTCATTCACGAGTTAGGAAGGAAGCCAGGTCAATACAATACTGAAGATCCCCCTTGATTGCTCATTTCAGAAAAAGAATGACGTTGTTCAAGATGCATGCTGAAAAAAAAGAACCCTAATGCTAACAACATCCTATACGAACTCCTAACATCTTGAACATTAACTCACTCTGTCCTGAAACAACCAAGGCCCAGAACTCAGCACTCACCGACAGGGCCTCTGAGAAAGAGAAAGACACTCTTTCTCTCAAAAGCGGGAAAGAGGAAAACATACAATAGAGGAATTCTCCTAGTCCCCTTGGATATTGGTCAAAGGCGAATTGAATCCTCTCCTGGGAATCTCTACCTAACTAAATGGGAAGACTAACAACAACACCCTATGCCAGTATTGAGGAATCAATTCACAATTGAACAACATCCAAGATAACGTCAAAGAACTCCGACACAGTAGGTCTAAACGCCCCAAAAATATAGCAATGCGTGAGCGTAGAGATTTTCTAATTATGTTTAGCGCCCTCTAATAAGAACCTATTTTTTTCAAATTAATTAGTAAAGATAGAATAGATAATATTAATCCCGTACACGCAAAATTTAAATCCTAATGAATAGCTAAAGTAATAATACATGCACACTTGAATTGTCTCATATGTTGATGATGCTCCATCGTAGGGCAATGAATGAGCGTGAGTATTGTGCATGATTCATTTATTACCAAAAGACCCCTAACAATCATTTACCTTGTGCACAATCAACATGCACCCATCCATTACCTTGGGAAACGACCAACCTAAAAAAGGGGCTCTGAAATGAGAGAATTACATGTATTAATAACATCCTATCCATGCACCTATGTCAAAATATCTAAAAATATTTAGGCTGAACCGAACATCCCAATAAATTTTGAAAAAATCTATCCTCAATCTACGCTCACGAAAATGTTCATACAGACTTTTGGTGTAGCTGCTAGACTCTGCACGTGTAGATACTGCCTTGAATAGATCTCACTTCAAGAACGTCTCGTTGGCGATGTCTAATTGGAGGTTGCTCTGGATTCATGATGTCAATTCTCGAAGACTAGTCGGTTTCTAAAAGACAAAGAAAAAATATAAATTAATTTTAATTTATATTTATTTTGTTTCCTCCTTCATTATGCATCCAGAAAAAACAGAGGCATAAAAAAATACAAATAAAATCACCCTTTTTGTGTTTTTTTAACACTCACACTTTTTACTCATTCACACTCATACACACACATTCAAACAGTATTTTCGGCAACTTAGGCCATATAAGACTTTTACGATAACTGCTATTATTCATAATATCTATTGGGGTCCAGGCATTTTATTTAAGCCATTTGGTATCCAAATGGCTTAAATAAAAATCATTGGACTGCCTGGGGTCCGAACCCGCGACGTTCGGTATAGAAGGTAGGTGACGCTACTAAATACCCCAAGCCCGAGGGCTAAAATCACCCTTATAATCTAAAGCACCTTAATTTCCTATTGGCCCTCG
>JAKCPI010001745.1:0-27796 GCA_023213315.1 Euborellia annulipes | reverse complement strand
ACAAAATCTGGTGTGACAAGCACAGAACACAACTTTCGATTACCGAAGGTAAGGTGTTCTGTGCTTGTCACACCAGATTCTTTGTGTCGAGATATATTTAGTTTTCACCGATATATTAGAATTCAAGATGTAAAATTTTTTTTTTTTTTTTTTTAAAAAAAAAACATTCACACTTTTTTCTCATTCACACTCACACTCACACACACATTCACACAGTCTTTTCGGCAACTCAGGCCATATAAGACTTTTTCCGATATCCGTTATTAATAAATATACATATATGGGGTCCAGGCATTCTTATTTAAGCCATTTGGTATCCAATTGGCTTAAATAAAATCATCGGACTGCCTGGGGTCCGAACCCGCGACGTTTAGTATACGAGGTTAGCACGCTAACCTCTACGCCATGCCCCGAGGGCATGTAAAATTTATAAAATATTTATATTTTGTTACCATGACAATCATTTCTCCTTATCTTTCCTGTGGAAGTACAAGAGTAAAGTATGTTTCAAAAGATTTCAATGCCAAAATGAGAATATACATTTTAAAGAGAATCTAAAAAATAATAGATTTTTGAATTTAAACAAAATCGTTGCACAGTGGTTCAAAATGCTTTTCTAGCTGGACAAAATTCCAAATTTTTTTTTCTGTAGGGCCTAATTATGGTTTGAATCACTTGCAAACCATTCTCTGATGTCTATAACAACAGAATATGTCCCTGAATTTTTCAGTTTATGCGGGGGTTGTTTGTCTTTTGCAAGTTAAAAAGGGGTCGAATTTAATTGTCAATTTTTACAAATTTTTACCTCTCCTAACGATATTCTACCACAGATTCGACAAAAATTGCTCAACGACTGTGAATTCCTCTTCTTTTAGACTTTAACCTAAAAGTATGTACTTTTAAAATTATTTTATAACAATATAAAATTAAGAAATAATAAAGTTTCAAAATAAATTAAAATTTTGCTACTTTATTTATGCTTATAAAAAATTCTCCGTTAGTCTCCATTTAGTGATAATGTTTGATTAGAAGGAGTATTGTAGAGTTTAGATAACAAATTTTACAACCATATATCACCATATTTGGTTTTTATTGCAGTTTAAACAATGGACAACGCATTCACTCGAAGATACTTGGCGAAGTGAATCAAATGTGACCAATAGAAACAATAGTATTTACACATGTGTAATAAACACTTTAAGATTACAAGACTGTGGGGAAGATATAACACAGTGTGTGAGAAGTGCTTTTGTGTCCACGTAAAAAACAGGTGGCAAAAAGTCATTTTTTTTTTATTTGTCTTTTTCGGCATCTAAGGCCATTTAGACCCAACCCCTATCTTTTTCAAATGAATGAGAGCCATTTTTATTTTATTTTTGTTTCAATATTAATTTTGTCCAGCTAGAATGGCATTTTGAAACGCTTTTGAAGCGAATTTTGAGAAAATCGAAAAAAAACTGAAAAAGTACATCAGTAAAGTACTAGTATTCTTTGGCCGATTTTGAACAAAAGCTTATTTTCACGGTCCAGGAGGGTACAAAACTTAAATATAAAATTTCAACCTAGTAGCTCAATTTCTTCATGCTTAAAATTCAACACAAACAGACAGACAGACAGACCATGTCGCGAAAATCACTTTTTTGGATTCAGGGACCTCAAAAACGTGAAGATCCATCAAAATCTCGACATCGAATTTTTGACATGAATCCAATACTTTCTCTCTATATATATATTACATATATACATAGTTAAGAGAAAGTAAAAATTACATATCTAGTCATAAAATAAAGGGTAGCTCTATTTTCTTGCTAAAATTATCAATTCTTTGCTTGTGTTGTTGTTATGTTTACCAGTTAATGTTTTTTGTTGGGAGACAAGTAGTAGCTACATGAGAGAGAAATTAATGACCCATTAGGGTGAATCTTGGGGTGTAGAAACAAAAGCATTAACATTTTCTTAGTTCTTTTTTTTTAACGATTAAAAGTGTGTTTCTTATGTGTGTGAGGTAAATTCTTGCATCTTTTCTAAGAGGCATATACTATTCATATATGATACAGCAGGTGATAGATTTCAAGTTTTTATTGGGAAAATAATAAATGTGACTAGACGTGGAACTTAGATCCTCAAAATCCTGAATCAGGTCTATTCTCTAAAAACAGACTTTAAAATTTAAAATAACCAAATTGGTGTTAAAAAGTAATATAGAAACAATCAATGTTAAAAAAATGCTATTCTCTAAAGAAAGCCTTTAACAGCGACGTTAACATATTTCAAAGCTATCAAAAATCATAACCTTACTTTTTAGATTAAGGACGCCATATTTATTTTAAACATTAGAAATGCCTCAACCCACATTCACACAGTCTTTTCGGCAACTTAGGCCATTTAAGACTTTGACGATACCCGTTGTAATATATATTAATCTATTGTATTTGAGGCATTTCTAGTGTTTAAAATAAATATGGCGTCCTTAATCTAAAAAGTAAGGTTATGATTTTGATAGCTTTGAAATATGTTAACGTCGCTGTTAAAACTTTCTTTAGAGAATAGCATTTTTTTAACATTGATTGTTTTTATATTACTTTTTAACACCAATTTGGTTATTTTAAATTTTAAAAGTCTGTTTTTAGAGAATAGACTCTGATTCAGGATTTTGAGGATCTAAGTTCCACGTCTAGTCACATTTAATATTTTCCCAATAAAAAACTTGAAATCTATCACCTGCTGTATCATATATGAATAGTATATGCCTCTAAGAAAGATGCAAGAATTTACTCACACACATAAGAAAATTATTGTGGAAACTGTCATTAACATTAGTCTTTTCAAAATGGTGAAATGGTGGTAATGAGTTTTGTAACAAACGAAATGGAATATAAATTTTTCTTCAGGGAGCAACAGTGAAGTTCTTTTTAAATGTTTTATCATCTCCTCATAACAGAAATAATTTGAAAAGAGGAAAGAGGGAGATAGAATGGATGATAAGGAAATTCTTATAAATGAGAAGAAATAATAAATATACATATTGAAAAATACTGTTATGTCAGATAAAAAAAGAAATTTGTTTTTAGATAATTGATTTCGCATCAACATAAACAATTTTTTGATTACCTTAGTGCAATTTTATTTATCATCGCATACAAGCAACCTGACTGAAATTCATTAAATTCTAAAATTGTGTGTAAACAAATTTGTTATCTGTTTTATATTTTATGATGGATATAGTTAATTGATAAAATTTTCGCCGCTTAAGATTCGTACTTTCTAAGACTTATCAAATGGAAATTAAGGTCATGTGAATAACTCGTGTTTATTTACACTTGTATATAAATCAGATACGGACAAAAAGTTTAACAACAACCAAATTTTCCAGCCACTATATTGGTTGTTCCAGGTCGCTTTTACGTGGATACTTTGATTTGATTACGAGGGCAGGTCTATCTGTGACTTTTTGAATGAAACACAGGTTTTTAGATAAAAAATTATTTTATTTTTTCAAGTAGTTTTCCCTTTGAGTTTACACTTTAACTTTCCATTTGTTATGACAAATAGTATTTACTTCGAGATGGAGTCAAATCTCTTGTCAAGTTTGGGAAACAAGAAATAGTCACTCAAATTGAGAATTTTAGTTTATGAATTCATTGGGATATTACGGCGACACAGTGCGCATCTGGACCCTGTGTGTCTGCACGGATGTCAAACAAAAAAATATCAGCTGACTCCTACCGAAATATGAACCAGCTTTTAGTTTTTGTTTGACATCCATTAATAGCAGACTACCTCGTGATTTGAGAAGACAATGCAGGACAATGCAAGGATGCACACATGTGCAGTTTCCATGGCAAAAATCTAATAATTGGGATACGAATTGCTCCCTCATCCGCCCTATTCTCCGAATTTAGCCCCGAGTGACTATTTCTTGTTTCCAAACTTGACAAAATGGCTCGGCGGAAAGAGATTTGACTCCATCTCACAAACAAATACCTATTTTGATGTCCTCAACAAATCTTATTTTGGAAGGGGTTATAAAATTGGAGAAAGGTTGGACAAAGTGTATAGAGCTCAAAGGAAACTACTTGAAAAATAAAATAATTTTTTATCCAAAAACCTGTGTTTCATTCAAAAAGTCACAGACTTATAGACCTGCCCTCGTAATCAAGTCAAAGTGCTCACATCAAAGCGACCTGGATAACCAATATAGTGGCTGGAGAGTTTGGTTATTGTTAAACTTTTTGTCCGTATCTGATTTATATACAAAATGTAAATAAACACGAGTCCCCCCCTTTATTCACATGACCTTAATACATTTGATAAGTCTTAGAAATTTCACGAATCTTAACGGCGAAGATTTTTTATCAATTAACTACACTTATCAATCCACCAATCATAAAATATAAAACAGATAACAGAATTTGTTTTTACTTACAATTTTTTAGAATTGTGATAACAAAAACAAGTTTCATTAGCGTATGTTTCGACGATCTTAATAAAATTGCACTAAGGTAATCTTGAGTTAATGCATTTCAGTATTCACTTCTAAAAAGAGCTTGTTTATGTTGATGCAGAATCAGTTATCTAAAAAACAAATTTCTTTTTTTAATATCTGACATATTTCAATATGTATATTTATTATTTCTTCTCATTTACATACATAAAAGACTTGTTTATTAGGAATTTCCTTATCATCCCATTCCTGTCTCCCTCTTCCTCTTTTCAAATTGGTTTCTTTGTTATTTAACAAGGAAGAGGGATAGTAAAATATTTAAAAGGATTGGTCCGGTTGCCCTAGAGAAGAAAAAAATATTAATGAGCAATTTGTAATTCAATGATTTGTGTTAAATATAATTTACTTACATAACAAAAAGACTGTGACTAAGTGGGCAGGTTTCCACAATGGCATTTATTTTTTTTTTTTTAAAGGTCTTTTTTTGGCATCTAAGGCCATTTAGACCCCACCCCTATTTATTTCAAATGATTTGTAGCAAATCAAATGAAATAAATTTTTCTCGCTTGGGACGGGAAGCGAACCCGGGACTCTGGTGCGAGAGGCTAATGTCTTCTCACTGAGCCACGGCTCCCGGCCACAATGGCATTAAATGAAAGAAGAAATTAACAAAAAGTCATCAATCATCAGGTGTGTTCATAGAAACTTCTATGAAATTGTTTTCCACCGTTTACTGTTATTTCATAGGTAGTATTACATTATTCAGAATATCATCCATCTGAAAAAATAACATTTTAATTATTTAGAGATATTTCAATTATATATATTATTAAATAAATTACCTTTCAGCATTTGCTCCTGTAATTTTGCTTCTAAAACGATTATATCAATATTATTCCATTACAAAGAGGAGGCTCCAATGTCTTTAAAAATCACTTTGTTGAAGGTGTATGTAACTAAGCACATCACATTTCTCTCATCTCTCTTTTAGTTTTCTGACAATAATTATTTAATTATGGAAAATATTTAAACGAGTCAATTGTGTTATTAAACGTTTTAATTCGGGACCTAAAAAAAAATTTGTATTAGTCTTAATTCTAGATAAGAATTTTGAATTAGTGTTCTAATTTATTTATGTTTACCTTTAATTTCCAAAAAATATTGAAAATTTTTTCTCTTCTCTCACTTTTTTTACGTTCACATAAACATTAAATAAAAAATAAAAACCAAAAAAGTTATTTCAATATTATCATTTACTACAACAAAAAGTGGATGTAGTAAATGAAATTAATAAAAAAAGAACAAGGTTTTAAATAATTAATAATCCCTTGCTTGCTGAATACAAATTATATATATATTTGATTATATATATGGGTAATTCCACACCAAGACAACATGGCACTACATGGGCCCATTTCAGATTCAAAAATGCCACCCAAATGCTGATTCCTCATGGCAAACTGATGATAAGTTGATAGAAAGAAAAAAATGTTTATGTACATAGCGGCCGTAAAACTCAAAATTAAAATTTCACTCATTTTCAACGTTCCAGAGTACAATTTTGGAAATTTGTTTACAGTTTGAATAGTTTAATGAAAAAAATTGGTTTCGAGCACTATTCCTAAGGGAAATTGACCGTAGAATCCAAAAATCACCGAAAAACCCGAAAATTTTCACCTCTAATAGGAGAAATTTACGAATCTGTGATTTTTAAGGTGTTTTTTTCATTAAATTATTCCCGAAAAACATATATTTTTAAAATTACTTTTCCGTGCTTAAGTTACTCTAAAACATTGAATGATGTGACTATTTTTTGGAACAAATTCATGAAAATTGCGTGTCCCAGGTACGGTGAATGCTTTACTAGCTCCTATGTCTCGGATTGCATCAACATCTTTTTTCCAAACGACTTCGCATTGTATATTTCCGATCCGTTGTTTGCAGAACTCCAGCAATTTTTCGACATCAAGAATTTGTTCGTTGTACGGTCGTCGCAAACTTTCGTTTCTTGCTTCTCGCTTTATCGTTCCTCCGATTCCGTCGCATGGTGACTTGCCATGTGATGTCGCGAAAAACGACCAGGTGGCGCTGAGTCCATATTTGGCGAGGTGTTCGCATAAGTACATGAAATTGTTGCAGTTTTTGTACTGACCTGGACATCCATCGCTGAAATAATGTACGTGTTGAAAAAAGATGTTGATGCAATCCGAGACATAGGAGCTAGTAAAGCATTCACCGTACCTGGGACACGCAATTTTCATGAATTTGTTCCAAAAAATAGTCACATCATTCAATGCAAAAAAGTGAGCACCGATACGAATTATTATTTGGCATACGATCTTATCAATAAAAAAAACTTAAAATTTATGCTGGTTTTTCATTTTAAAACTTGTTTGAACTATTTCCCAAAACTATAATTGTTTCTTTTTACGAAAATGAAAAACTAAAACATTTTGAGATGACTTTAAGTGAATTTGAACTATTAAAGAGTTGTAACATTGTCCCAGATCATTGGATTGGTACGTTTTTTTTCTTAATTATACAGAATTTAATGGAGAATAAAATGGTATTACTCAAAAAGTCGTACACTTATAGGCAACATATAAAAATTAATAAAGAATGCAGAAGTCAAAATCACAAAAAAACATGTTTTTTGAATTTTCTCAATTTTGACCTACTAAACATGCTTTCCCCAAAAAAATATTTAAACCCCATCAAAGTACACATGTTTTAGAGTAACTTAAGCACGGAAAAGTAATTTTAAAAATATATGTTTTTCGGGAATAATTTAATGAAAAAAACACCTTAAAAATCACAAATTCGTATATTTCTCCTATTAGAGGTGAAAATTTTCGGGTTTTTCGGTGATTTTTGGATTCTACGGTCAATTTCCCTTAGGAATAGTGCTCGAAACCAATTTTTTTCATTAAACTATTCAAACTGTAAACAAATTTCCAAAATTGTACTCTGGAACGTTGAAAATGAGTGAAATTTTAATTTTGAGTTTTACGGCCGCTATGTACATAAAAATTTTTTTCTTTCTATCAACTTATCATCAGTTTGCCATGAGGAATCAGCATTTGGGTGGCATTTTTGAATCTGAAATGGGCCCATGTAGTGCCATGTTGTCTTGGTGTGGAATTACCCATATATATTTACCGTAAACCGGGAGTCTGAAGAAATCGTATCAATGAGAATGAACGTGATTTTTCTGATTACAAGCAAACGAGTGCTGGGGATAACATGGAAGAGATCCTACCTAGACTAACACAAAATATGAAGACAATAGAGAGAGTATTTGTAACCCCGACCCCACCAACAGATCGGTGGAGCCCTCGGGTTCCTAGTCTCAAGGATTGCAGCTTTGACCCTCCAGGCTATTCCTGGAGAAACTGCACCCTTCCCTGACACGATTTACCCATAGAGCCACCTCAAACCCACTCTCAAAGATACAAAAACATATCAGACTCCCGAGTGCGCCAACAAAAGAAATCTTTTTGCAAAGGACAAAAACATGAGAACCTGGGTTTTGATCTGTCTATCAGATCTGACCGCATCTCCTTAAGAACCATTCATGGAAGAAATCAAAGGGAATATCTTTCATTTTAGCTCTCTGTTTGGATCCTAAATAAAGAAGCAAATCATCCTAACAATAAACGAACAAGCCAATGATTAGAGAAGGGACACCTGAAGCTAATAACAACAACACAACAACAATTATCCAACAAAGGCCTGAAAAGAAAGTATTCTCGTTGATTTCTCCACTATTAGATGCACGAAGAGTAGCTACAAGTTTAAAACAAAATCCCTCTCGTTGTCATGGTGCACCCTCAACCCCTCTATATTTAAATCTTTAAACTATATTTAAGGTGTGAAAATAAATTTTCTAAATATCAAAAAATCAAAAAGGGAATACAATTAAATTTGTATTCGTTTAGCAATCACATCTTAAGCCCTGGGTACTAAGAAGATGATAATGAAATCCCACGGCGAAAGAGGGTCTTTACAATTTGGGGTCAGCTGAAAAAAGAACATCCTCAAAAGCTAATCTAATCTAACCCCTTTAATATTCTTGCCCCATGCATAATACCTTTGTTCTGTTGACCCTCAGGAATCTGTAACAAAAAAAAAAAATGAAATTAGAATTAGATCATTTTTGGATGTATGTGTGTATGTCTAGAGAATAAAATATTCACCTCCTGAGGGGTTGATGGTCGCTCGAAGCTCCTTGCCTGGCACTCGTAGAGCTGATCCATCGAAGTTCCATGAACTCGTAGAGCAGATCCAGTTGATTGCACTAGTTGAACACTGAACACTGAACACTGAGCACTGAACACTGAACACTGAACACTGAACACCACTGAGCACTGAACACAATTGCACTGGAGAAACACAAACCTGGAAAAGAGAAATTGTTTAAGAATCTATTCCTTAGAGGTCTAGACATTCTAGTGAAAATAATTTTCTATTAGGATTTTATGAATGAAGTTTAAAGGATTACAGTGCCTAGGGATTTATCTCCATCGGCCCCTCCCTGTGTAAGATCCTGCCTATCGATATTAGAGAGGGTGGTATATAGGGGGGGGGGGGGACTAAGGGCTCCTCGAAATTTTTCAAACCTAAATATATTCCATATATATGGGGATATGGCCAATTTCTACATTTTTGTTTGAGAAAGTGCGTCGCATAAATAATAAAAGTAATAGAAAAAAGAAATATATTTAAATTTATATAAGTTCACCCCCTCCCGAAAAAAAAATATATATACGCCCCTAATATTAGATGCATAATAAATAAACACCATGATTCAAGAAATCTTTTGATATCATGAAAAAGAGCAATGAATGGACACCGAAACTTCTATAAAGGATGAAATTTTCATAATAACATTTAGAATTTAGGAAGTTGCAAGAGACAAGAGTTTGTTAATAACATTTAGAATAGTAATATCGCATATATTAAATATTTAAATAGAGATTCATATATAATATATATAGATATAAAATCAAAATCGTTTCCCTCACTTTTTATGATTTTCACAAATTTCGATGCATTTATCAATATTATGCAAATAATGCATTTCTCACAAAAATTTTTAATCTAATCTTTAGTTTGAACCTTAATGAAAGTCTTGTTTACTAGTAGAACGTTGTTCTTTTACTCGGTCTTGGAATCTCTAGATGGAAGGTGAGTAATTCGAAATAAATTAAATGCTTTAATTTATTATAAGAGGTATTAATTTTTATTCAGGTTTACGATGGAGGCCAATTATCATCGTTTCGGCATATATGCCTTCCTCAGAACCTATAATTAAATTTTACAAAGATATATCAATAATATGTTTTTCTTAATCATACTGTTAACATATAAATATGATATTATTAAAGATTTTTTTACCTCTAGCATGTTATTTTTTCATTGCCTGTATTATACTTATCATAAGTACAGTTAAAAAATTATTTTATAGTTTTTGATTTACAATTATTTTTAAATATTAATTCAAACAATTGGATGATCAATTCTATTATACATAAATGTCTGCGTGTTGTAAATATAAAAATTTCTCTGAACACGCAGACATTTATGTATAATAGAATTGATCATCCAATTGTTTGAATTAATATTTAAAAATAATTGTAAATCAAAAACTATAAAATAATTTTTTAACTGTACTTATGATAAGTATAATACAGGCAAATGAAAAAATAACATGCTAGAGGTAAAAAAATCTTTAATAATATCATATTTATATGTTAACAGTATGATTAAGAAAAACATATTATTGATATATCTTTGTAAAAATTTAATTATAGGTTCTGAGGAAGGCATATATGCCGAAACGATGATAATTGGCCTCCATCGTAAACCTGAATAAAAATTAATACCTCTTATAATAAATTAAAGCATTTAATTTATTTCGAATTACTCACCTTCCATCTAGAGATTCCAAGACCGAGTAAAAGAACAACGTTCTACTAGTAAACAAGATAGTTATCACCGGTCCAGCATCGTCATATATATACTTAATGAAAGTACCTAACTATAGAATGTAAATGTACTTACCAAAATGTGGAAATTATAGGAATCCTAGGCCGGAGCGACACGGCCCTGTTGTTCATGTCAAGCCCTCTCTGCAGGATTAAAGGCAATGCCTTGTCTGAACTTGAGTCGATATATGTATGATCTGTGAGTCGAGCAGACAGGCGCAGGCAGGTCAAGGAATGTAAAACTAGAAAAAAAAGAAAGAAAGAGAATTAGGAAAAATCTTCAACTCATACGTATATATACACTAGGGTGGTGGCCTTTTGGTTATACCTGTAAAAAAAAATTTTTACAAATTCGTTTTTTTCTGCTGCTATAAAAGTTTCCTTTTACAAAAAAAATAAGATGTGCAAAGCTTGCAATCGATCCGAAAATTCTTTCCAGAGGCTCAACGCCCTTGAAGTTGGCCAAAAATCGATTTTTTGATAAAATTTTTGATAGCTGACTCCAAATGTAAGAATGTAAGGGAGGACATGATGAAAAAAATAAATAAAAGATGATTTTTTTAATTTATAAGATAAGAAAATGAATTTATCAAAATCAATTAAAATATATAGTCTATATATATTTTGAAATCGAGAGGAATGAAACCAGATTTTAACTTGTTATTATTATTAATAATAAAAAAATTTTTATTATATTTTATTTGTTCAACTTTGAGTCAAAAATCCTGGTTTAATTCTCTTCTAGCACAAATTGCTTACAAATAATAAGTGTCTGTAACTAAATTGTACTTGAAAATCACAGGATTAGAAACCAAAGCTTGAACAAATAAAATAAAGGAGCAAAAAAATTTATTTATTTAAAATCATTATGACCCTATATATTAATATAAAAACGAGGGTATAAATTTTTAAATGATTTTGATAAATCCATTCTCTTCTCTTTCAGATTAGAAAAGAATCTTTTATTTTAAATATAAAAATTGATTTTTTCTATATATATATATATAATAAGAGCATGTGTGCCTTCAAATATTAATAAATTTAAAAACAAGCTTTAAATGGGAAAAAGATGAATATTATGTGATTTCAAAATAAAATCAAAACTATTTGGAAATTTATTTTTTGTATTTAGTATCAGATAATAGGAAAAAAATTTAGGATTACAACTGCATCACAATAAGACTTCCTATAAATTAATAAAACATGCTATTAATTTAAATCATATTTAATAGAAATATTAAATCAAGATTCAAGTGTAAAATGCATTATATTAAAATTTTATTACCTGTGATTTGAGCTGTTTGAAATACAAAATATAATTTAAAACAATTCACTCACAGTTAAGAAAATAATTAGAGAAATTAAAATAATTAATAAAATACAATCTAACGTTTATAAAAGAAAATAAATAAATGAAAATATGAACAGATGAAAGGTTAAACGTTGTTGAAAAGATTTAACTAGTTTGGTTAATTCACACACATAAAATGATTTAATTTGTTAGAAATAAATATTACATAATCATGCGAAATGGATTAATTATCAAGAGAAATAGTTAAATTTACCTGGGATGCCAGCAGAATTTAGGCGCCAAACGTCATACACGAGGGACCAGGGAATTGACAGTTGACAAGCAGGCAGGCAGGGAACAAACTGGAACAAACCGGTCAGAGAAGCTGCCAAAATGGACGACAAACTCGTTGACATTTAATCATAAAAACAATTTCTAAGAGGAAAAAAAATTTTATAAAATAAATTATTCTTTCTTTAATAAATAATTTAGAATAATTTTTTAATTTAAATTTTTAATTTTCTTTTAATTTATTTTTCATTATATCAAAAAAAAAAAAAATAAATTCACTTGTCTTTTTATTTAAAAATTCGTATTTTTCTTTTTTCAAGGCAATAAAATTATTTTAAAAACAAAATTAATTTAATTAAAAATAATTTATTATTTAAATTTTACCAGGGAGGCATATTTTCTCAATTTTTCTTGGGGCAGGGAGCTTTCTGGGGGGGGGGGGCTGCACCTCCCTAGTTACGCCCGTTGTTGTCTATGAAAATAATTGAAACTAATAAATTTTCAATAAATCTGATATAGCCTACATTGTGATCTGAGTGAGTATACAGCAGTTTGTTCCCTGGTACAGTGAGGGCAAGTCCCACCCATGCGTTTTCTATTTGTGATTATTTCATTGTTTTTATAAAAGAAAATGAAAATCTTTATTGGGAATTTTCTAGGTTTGAACCATGAAAGTTTCCATTAAAAGTATACATATTTTTTTAAAAACAATGAAATAATCACTAGTAGAAAACGCATAGGTGAGACTTAATATTGTCCCTCACTGTACAGCAGTTTGTTCCTTGGTATACAGCAGGGAACAAACAATACAGGTCTGTTAGTAAAAAAAGCAAAATGCCTCCTCTCTGCGCAGTGTCGTCACTCAATTAACAAAATTTCGAATTTCAAAAAGCCCCGAAATAAGTTGTTTGAGTTATTTCTATAGGGCCCCATACAGCCATACACTTTGGTACGCGAGCCCGACTCGGCTCGCCTTCAAACTAGCCAAATCCGCCCATGTGGGCTCTCACAGCCGAGCCGAGCCAAAAATAAAATACCCTATCTGAGGCACGAGCCCGATCCGAGAGAGCCCCCGAGCCGAGACGGACAGAAGGCCCAAAAGGATCTGTCCAGGCTCGGCTCGGCTCGGCTTGTGAGAGCCCACACACGGGCGGATTTGGCTCGTTTGAAGGCGAGCCGAGTCGCGTTAAGTACGGGGTGTATGGGGCGCTTTAGGAAGGTTTTAGCGAAGAAAGCAAATTGATATCTTTTCTGGTTTAGAAAATCAAAATTTTACCCATTGATTGATTGATTAGTTGTTCTGGGGCTTCTCTTTGCAATCTTCTAGATGAGATCTATTGTGCTCCCCCGATCTAGGAATGGTTCGAATTCGGGTGATGTTTTACCCCTGAATTCCTATGTCCATCCCTCAGGCCCTAAGTGCCTGGAATTGGAGGGGATGTGTACTCCCTTTTGCTCCAGCAGAGACGTTCGACTTTGGTTGAATTTTTTCGGCAAGTTGGCGATAAGCCACGCTCGCCTCCAAAATTTTACCCATAAATGACCATGTGGGGCCCTTAAAATTGGAATTTTGAAAAATCGCTTCTTAAATGACGCCTAGGGCACACATAAAAGATTAGACAAGTGTATAGTTCAAGTGGAGAGTTTGAAGGGGTTGAAGGTTTGAGCTTAAAATTTGAAGAAATAAGTTTACAAAAAATAAGTTCAGCTTCTTTTGGATACCCCCTTGTATATGAATATACATGTATATATATATATAAGTTTTCTCGTGTTAAGTCGCGTGGGATGTTGAGATTTACTCGACTTTTCGGCTCTCTTTTTGGAGTCAGTTTCAAGAGAGAAAGGAGGTGGTAATTTTGGAGGTTTTTTTACGGAATCGTAGACTTGTAGGTCCCCAGGTCTGTTTGGTGGATGCCTCAAATGTTTGGGCGTGTATCTGAGATCTGTAGGAAAATTCGTTGTGTGTAATCGTGTTTGTGTTTGGTTTAGGTTGACTTCGGGGCCACACAACCAGCCTTCCTTCAGATCTTAGAGAAATCCAAACATCTGAGGCATTCACCTGGGGACCAGCAAGACTGAAACCCCGTAAACAACCAATCTTCCATTATTACCTCCTAAATCCCTTCTCTCTTGAAAATGAGAGCCGAAACCTCGAGTAAATCTCAACAATAGCAACTGGTAGTAATATCCAACGAGAGACTTGACCCAAGAAAACTTATCTTCATAGATATATATATATATGGGTGTGTTTATTTGTCTAAATTATATAATACAAAAACAAACAAGTTGCCATAGATTGCAGGTAGAATAACAAAATTAATATTAATTAAATATACACAAATATACTCACTACCAGCTATTGAGTTCAGCTGTCAAATCCTTCATCAATTATATAGCATTGATTCCATTTTCTCTTGGAGTTGAATTCATTTGACCAGCAGTTCATTAGAGGTGATTTCTCAAATATTCAATACTTGTACAGGTGTTGTCCAACAGTAAGGCACAAGATGCTGTATCCTCTCCTCCGCAACATGAATAAAAGCTTTACTCAAAGTTACTTCGAATGTTATAGAATTCATATTGCAAATATACGGATATTTAAAGAAGGCTTCAATGTTGAGTTTCCAAGAACGTTTACATTCATTCTGGCCAAACAATTATCTAGGAGGACTGAAATAATTAATTTTAATGTTTGATTCAATTTCTGAGACCTAATTTAATAAATGTAATTTTAATGTATTTACTTCAATTAAAGAAAAAGTCAAAATGCTTACAAGTGAAATGACAGATCGAGGATTTTATTTTCTTATTTCTTATTGCACAATAACCATTTATCAAATAATATGTTAATAACATCAATATGGGTATAAAACAGATGCAAAGGAATTTAAATAAATGTAAAAAATGAACTCTATAAAAATAAAGAGATTACTTTTCGATAACCAAATGGAGGTCGATTTGGGCGCGAACAGGGAAGGCGCGAAAACGTGTCATTAAGGCCTATATTAGGCCTAAATTAAAATGCTATTTTTCGATATAAAAACACAAATCCAATAAAAATGATTTGTTAAAATCTCTTAAGGAACATCTAAATTTATCTAATAAACCAGAAAAAATAACTAGATTTGTTTCATTTATATATATAAGAGGTGGAAAGGTGGCTCAACATATTTGCTATTTCTGGCTAAATAATGAATTTTTTCGATCTATTTTTTGGAAATTATTAACTTACAATATAAAAGGAAGATTTTAAGATAGAAATTGGGATTATTAAATTTTGTAAAATTTTTCATTAATAAAGTACCTTTAATATCGTCTCGATTTTTATGAAACTCACACAGGTTGTTTATTATTAAATAAAAGTAATTTGTATAAATTTTTTCTTGGAAAGGATTAAAAATGTAAGAGATATTCGATGTTAAAGTTTCAAGCAGCGCGGATTTCGCGAAGGCTTAAACGCCCTTGGCACATTCGTCTAGGCATGCGGCTCGGGCGCCGCAGGCAAGCGAAAATTGAAATCAACACTTGACCATGCACTCAATCAACTCGCTATAACTCTAATATTTGAGCACCAATTTAAGGCAAAATGCAAACCTGACTCTTTCTTTCTACCATAAAGATATGGGAATTTTTTCGTAATTTTTGGAAAAGATTTAGAACCACTTTATTAGTGGCCGTTTTAGAATTTTTTTTTTCAATCAACTTTCGACCTTAATGACATCAACATGTATATTATCGAAAAAAGCTTATTTAGCATTGTCTGATTAAAACCAAATTTTTACCAGAGATTTATAATTAAAAAATGAGTTTTTTTCTAAAGTTTCATTGAGATTGGTAAAGAAATAAATAAAATATTGTCTATTTTGTAAATTGAGTTTTAAAATTTGGGATCCCGGATGGGTAAAGAGAGCCGTCTATGAACCGGGTCTAGGCTTCTATCTGAGATCCCAAATTCTAAAACTCAATTTACAAAATAGTCAATATTTTATTTATTTCTCTACCAATCTTAATGAAACTTTAGAAAAAACTCATTTTTTAATTATAAATCTCTGGTAAAAATTTGGTTTTAATCAGACAATGCTAAATAAGCTTTTTCGATAATATACATGTTGATGTCATTAAGGTCGAAAATAAGCTTAACTTTGATCGCCAATAACTCCCAAATTAGATCATATAATTAAAAGGGCTTTAGTTCTCTGTAATCAGGGGGAATTCAAGAATTAATGACATGTATCATATGTTAGATATAGTTTATGGTTTAATTACATCAAGGCATAAACAATCTGACGTTTGCCCATTGAATTATTTGAAAACTTTGCATCCTATTGACATTTTGATTATAAATTATTAATCAGCATAAAAATTAATGAAAAATGATATATCATATGTGGAATATTAAAATTTTTTTAATACTTCTTTTATTTCATGTTATTTATATGGCTTATTTTTTCTTAAAACAAATAGATACACTTTGGCTCAAGTGGTTAAAGTGTCCTCAGAAAAAAATTTTTTCCATTCTCACGTAACCAAGCTCCACGAGTTCAAATCCACCTCCTGCACTTTTTTTTTTTAATTCTTAACTGTTTTTTATACCTCATGTGAGGGGGGTGGGGGAGGGTGGGTTGGCGCGCGCGCCAAAAATCACCTGGCTTGGAGGCGGCAACCAAGTGTCGTTTTTTTTGTATTATGACAGCATGTTTCAAGCCTGTTTGAGTTAACCAGGATTTAACATATGATAGAAATTCTAGTTAGCAAGTGATTCTTAATTAGTGCCACTTTCAACTATTCCATATCATCACTATCATAAAAACAAACATTTATTGTTGATTCCAAAAGGTATGTAAATGAAGTGTTATTGTGTTTTTATTTATGTTTGAATTCATTCTAAAAGTTATATATCTACTAGCTTACAATAGCTTCGATTCGCTCGCTCTTGTAAGTTAGTTATATATCTATTTATGTAATTTTTTTTTTTTTTTTTTTGTTTAAAAAACATATAAGAATAAATAATATATTTTATTTAATTTTTTGTCTATATTTAAATCCTATTGTAGAACAAAAAATACAATAATTTGAATCCTTAAATCAATTTATTTTTGCTCTGTTGTTTTTTGATAGAAATCTATGCATTTTTTTAATTAAAATGATAAACGTTAGGATTCATGGCCAAAGATAAATAAATATATTATCCAGTTTTATTCAAATTTTAATTTTAAAAGTAGATAAAAAAAAAATATATATATATATATTGTTTGGTTGACAAAATAAAATTTTTTTTAATAAATTGGATCTGGTGTGACAGCACGGTGCACAACTTTCTCTAACATTTGTCCTGAAGAAGGCCGAAAAAATCGGCCGGAACGTCGACAATTGTATTAAATAAAGCGAAAGGAAAAGAAATATTTATTTTTTATTTTTTAATTGCTTTCAGCTGCCTCACACTCCTTACGTTCAGCCACTTCTTTCCTCGCCTGGATATTCCCGCGGTGCGGGGTCGGCGGTCCTTATTTTACTTCAGCCACTACTTTTGGAAATTAAAAGTTAGTTTTAGAGAAATATTTAGAACTTCTTTTTTTTATAATGTGTTTATTTTGTGAGATTTTACATTATTTCATTCCCATGATTAGCTTTAAATCGGTAGAAATCATTATTTACCTTTAATTGGAAGCCATTTATTTGATATTTTTGTCATATATATGTATTGCCTACTTTGCTGCATATTTTAATACTCTTCTGCATATTAAATGACATATTTGCATAAAAATCCAAGCTTAAGTTATAATTCTAAAGGCGCTAAGGCCCAATATTTTATATTTAAGAGGCTCTTTCATTAATTTCATATTGAGTGGAACGGGATTTATTCTCAAAAAACTGTGTAGCTATTATATCTATTAATTTGATCACTTTATTTATAAAATAATAAATATACAATTATTATAATTAATAATAGGAAAGAAGTAGATAATTGATTAAGCGTTTTTTTGCTTCTCAGTCTTTGTAAACGCCTAAAATGCGAATAAATAACAAATATTTATTATCTATATACACTTAATAAAAAAAAATTTTTTTAAGCAAAATATTATCTAGTCAAATTGATTTAAAAAGAGAATTTTTATTTAATTCTTTTCCCTTCTTCAATGTTGTTGATTCACATCATGAAGATAAAACGAACGCGACGTCCAAATCCTTAAAAGTGAAGAGCAAGCGAGTTCTTTAAAACTATTTTATGAATTCCATTTGGTGGCCAATAACTAAAAATGAGATGAGTATTTTTTTTTTTTTTGTTTTCTTGTAATATACTAAGGCACTTAAGTTTTTAAATTTAAGGATTTATCAAGTTTAAAAAAAAAAAAATTGAAGAAAAAAATAAAAATAAAATAAAAGATAAATTAATGCTTTATCAAATATATATATGTTACAAAAAAGGCGTAAAAAACACATGATTTGTTAGAAACTTTATATATACGTGTATATATATATATATTTGCAATGACTAGATCCAGGGTGTCAACAATGACGAACTTTGTGACCCGCAACAATTGACGTGGTGTCAACCTGAAACAAAAATTTAAGGCTAATTAAGAGAGGAGAATTTATTAATAATTGAGTGAAATTAAATTTTTGTTTTCAATCGAAATCCTCAAACCCGATTAAGCGCCCCATGCACGCAGGACTTTGGCAGACTAGTTCGATTCGGCGAGCCAAATCCGCTAAGATATGGGCTCTCATGAGCCGAGCCGAGCTGAGCCGTGGCAGATCCGTCAGGGTCTTCTTTCCGGCTCGGGATCGGGCTCGTGGATCAGATATTGCAAACCATGACTGATTTTGGATCGACTCGGCATGAGAGCCCACACAATTGCTGATTTGGCTCGTTTGTAGGCGAGCCGAACCAGGCTTGCGTGCCAAAGCCCGGCGTCCACTTAGAAGATTTAATAAACGGGATACGGAAATTGAAAAGAGACCTCTTGTCGGGAATTTCACAAAATGAGTTATTGATATTTTATTGTAAAACATTTTAAGACCAACTATGATATCTCAAAAACAAGTTACAGCCTTTCAAAGTTATAGATATAAAAATCGGTTTTTGAAAAGGTTGGAAAAAACCCGGGTTTTTTTTTTTTTAAAGCCCAACCCGTCGGGTTAGTTTTATACAAATTTTTGCAAAAAGAAAATAACCTTCCAACCGACCGAAGTTTCGGTTTCGGCCAAAAACCGGCCGAAACTTGAGTTTGAAAAGAAAGGATGAGATTCGCACACTTGAAAAAAAAAATGAAGTAATTTGAGTTACGAGGGGAAAGGGGAAAGGATTAGAGAAAGTGAAAAAAAAACAACCCGATAAAACCCAAATAACAGTGGGTTTTATTAATTGGAAAACCCCAAAAAACCCAGTGGGTTTTACCCACCTGGGGAATTCTATGCCAACCTTGGTCTTTGAAGAAATTCATTCACAATGAAAAACCATTTTTTCTTTCTCTTACCCTATACATATGAAATATATTTTACTTTATTTAAGGTCACTGCATAGATTAATTTGTAATATTTATTGGATTCTCATCGCTAAAATTACCGAATAAATCTGTAGAGGAAACATTGAAGAATCAAATTCAATCGAAACCAAAAAATTGATATTTTTGACCTAATTCGACTAAAATGTCCGTATAGATAATTTTAGTTCGTTGACCAGAGAGAGGTCCCTTTTCATTTTCGGCATCACAAATACTTCTTATTTTGATATGAATAAAATTTTCTTTCATTTCTCTTTGCATGTAGTTAAAAAAAAAAAAATGCCTCCAGAATCTTTAGAAAATAAACGTTTCTCTTAACTAAATATACTTGTTGAACATACTGTACAGTATATTATTTAAATAAAATTAGTTAAAGGTTGAACAAATGACATAAAAGTCCAAAATTTAATATTTCAAGTCAGGGGCGTATATAGAAATTTTTTTCGGGGGGGGGGGGGGGGGGGGGCTGAACTCAAAAATTTTTCTGAGGAAAATTTTTTTTTTTAAGAAACTACATTTTTTTCACACGAAATTTTTTGCGGAACATTTTTTCTTTTGCGGAACCAAAGTTTTCCATCCTGTGGAAAAATTTGTTGAGCTGATGTCTGTATATCCCTAACAGTTATATATGTATATGTGTTTGGGAAATTTCGGGGGGGGGGGAGGGGGGCGAGGCCCCCCTTATATACGCCCCTGTTCCAAGTGATTCTATAAGTTTACAAAGGAGAGATACTTTTTTCTATCGTTTATTTATTTTTATATAAAAAAAAAAAAAAAAAAAAAAAATTAGCTTACCCCTGGTATGAGGTGAGAATTATGGACCCATCGGTCCAGTCGGGGGCCGCGGAAGAAGGGGAGTTCTTTCAAATGGAGTGGCAAGATGTTGACTTTGATGTCTTGACCATAAATCACCACGCGCCCGATTCTGAAATCATATTACAAAATTGCATAACGATGCCATCAACAATCACCACGAACAACACACGCCAGAGAGCAAGTTCAAAATGGAATCATTTCGTTCTGGTTGACCCTGAGTAACTCCTGCACTGCACATGAGCGGAACTGAGATCGTAGTGGTCCGCGGAGAAAGATCCAAACGGAACTTTCTTTCCGAACTTCCCTAGTATATATTCCTGAAGGCTTCAACAAATGGATATATAGACGAGGTTATACATGAAGGAACCAAGCGCCATTAACCTAAATCTGAGATAAAGGGCATTTTATTTGCACACTTGTAATCAAACCCAATGGCAATGACATTTTTTCTCGTTTTATACAAAGAAAGTGCACAGAAAAATAATGTTGTGATTTAAATAAAGAGGTAGATCTTCTTTTTACCTACAAGATGGCGGTCTTATCTCAATTTCGATCATAATGGTGCTTGGTTATGCATAATATCATCCATAGGTAATGTTTTTCGAGTTAAGTCGCGTTGGTTGCTGAGATTTACTTTATATACAATGTATATATATATACGGTATATATATAGATAGATTATTTCTCACTGAAGTAAAGCTATACGATTTTAAATTAAATAACGAAATCAATTTGCATTTTATTTATTCCTTTTTTCATTGAATCAAATAATAATATTTTTATTTTTCTTTAAAAAGGTGGATATATATATATATATATTATATTAAATCTATTTATAATATATATAAATTAGATTTAAATTTTAAGTTTTATTTTAATTGAATGAATACCTGTCGATGTTGTAGGTGATAGAAGTAGAGTGTACTCAAACTCATGTCTTCTGTAACTGAGGTCCCCTGATTGTCTCTATCATTTATGACTCCAATTATAGAAGTTTCAGGATTCAAGCTAATAAAAGAAAAATAAATGAAATTAGATTCAAAAAGTAGAAAAAATTATTTTTAAGATACGAAATATATAAATTAATTTGAAATAAGATCATAAGAAAACAAAATTGAGGCCTTTATAACAGCCGCTGATAATTTTTATTGTTATTTAAAAATATGAAATGCACTTAAAAGTTAAATTAAATTCAAGTTACAGATTTAAGAAGTTTTCAATAAATGAAAAAGTTTTTGTTTCTAAATATGAATTGATTTGATTATAGTTATGAAGGCAGATGCAGCCAAAATCTTTTTATTATAACTTGCTAATAAAGGGTGTTTGTTTTTTAAGCCCAATAGAACTTGAAATTGTCAAAAATAACACAAAAAATTAAATTTTAACCAACAACTTTTTTATTTATTTCACTATACTCAGTGATTGTAAATTATCAAATAAATAATTTCTATCATGTTATTTGGAAGGAATGACATGTCATTTTTAATAAAATATTCTCTTTTTTAAATAAAGAAAGGGAGAATTAACCAAATGCTATTCCATTTTTATATCTGCTTAAATCTTTTAAAATTGGGATTAAAATCAAAGTTTCCGAGGAATGGCAGGGGTGGTGGAGGTATCCAAAAAGATCCAGGAAAGTAGGCTGAGATGGTTTGGTCATGTGATGAGAAGAGAAGAGGAATATGTGGGGAAGAGAATGTTAAATTTGAATGTGGAAGGAAAGAGACCAAGGGGTAGGCCCAAAAGAATGGATGGATGGACTGTGTGACTGAGGACTGCAGGCAGAAGGGATTGGAGTTTGAGGATGCGCAGGATAGGACATTGTGGAGAGGGAAAATAAAAATGAGCGACCCCT
Source organism: Euborellia annulipes (assembly GCA_023213315.1). NCBI lineage: Eukaryota > Metazoa > Arthropoda > Insecta > Dermaptera > Anisolabididae > Euborellia > Euborellia annulipes. Next base: position 5,607 of record JAKCPI010001745.1, on the reverse strand, counting down.
AGAAAAAAAAAAAAAAATTAGGGATAAGCCACAGCGAAAGAAGAAGAAGATTAAAATCAAAGTTTTAAAAAGAAATTCTTTTCAAAAATTCTATTTTGAATGAATTTTTTACAACAAAATAGTCATATAACACTTGTTGAAAAAAAGGGGAAATTAATATTATAACATCACTTTCTGGAGGGTTAATATATAATTTTATGAATATATATATAAAGTATTATTTACCTTCCCAAAGATCGAGGAGCTGGACCTTCAATTCTTGTAACTCCGGATAAAACAGGCAATTGTTCTTGAGGCGGTGACGTTTCACCCCAAGGTGAGTCATGGTTTCTTGGAAAATCCCCAATTATAGCACCCTAAAAAAAAAAGTGAGACGATTAGTTTTCATTCTTATGAAAAAACTATTCGAGATGTGGAAAAATAAATTAATATAAATAGCGAAATTAAATAAGAACAGTAAAGTTTTCTTTTAAAACGAATAAGTAGCTATAAGTAATTTTAAATTTATTTAAAATAAGGTAGCTAAAAGCCTTGCTTTCTATTAACTGTGATAACAACAAAAATTCAATTCATATTTAGAAAAAGATGAGATGAGCTGTGCATTAAAATCTTCAGGAAGGATAAGCTCATAGCATAACTCCAAAATACAACCAATAATAATAATAATATTAAACACTAGTAAAGTGTTAAGTTAAACAGTAACGTAACTAGGTGGGGGAGAAAGGGGCGCATCAAGCCTTTGGCGCCCCTCGATACCGAACTAGGCGCCCTAGGGCATCGAAGATGTAGCCCATGGACGGTGATTTTTCTTTAAAAAGAAGGAAAAAAATGAAATATGAGCCAGTAACAAAGACAGAGGGAGGTAGAGGGGGAGGGGAGGATAAATCCTCGGTGCTCGGGAAATCTGAGGGTTCTTTTAAACCATAAATTACAAATAAAAAAAAATTAAATTATTATTAGTAGATTGATTAAAGAAAAAGAATATTTAAAAATATTTTCATTAAAATTTCCCTTTGAGGAGGCCCAGCCACATTTATCCCTTTATAGGGGGGGGGGGGGCGCGCCCACCCAGGGGGGGGCGGCCCCCCCACCAGGCGCGGGGGGCCCGGGGCCCCTTTTATATATTAATATTAATCTCTATTGTATTTTTGTTCATACATATATACACATTTGAGTACAATGGGTTATACCGGTATAGTCATTAATTTACAATATAATAAAATATAAGATAAACAATGTACAGTGAGGGACAACATTAAGTCCCACCCATGAGTTTTCTACTTGTGATTATTTCATTGTTTAAAAAAAAATATTATATTATTTTTTAATGGAAACTTACATGGTTCTAATCTAGAAAATATCCAATAAAGATTTTCATTTTCTTTTATAAAAACAATGAAATAATCACAAGTAGAAAACGCATAGGTGGGACTTAATATTGTCCCTCACTGCACGTCCTGGGGGATAAAGTCAATCACAACCCTGGGTGAGTAAACCCTAAATCCAAGACAGGAACCCCCCCCCCCCTATATCGCCCCTGATCCCTAGAAGATTCTCTTTAAGCATATAAAATGTCGTTTCAACATTCCAACAGGTAGTTGGTCAAACATCTAAGAGCATTTAGGCCCCATTGTTATTTATTTCAAATGATTGATATGTAGTGATTTTTTTTCGCTTGGGACGGGAAGCAAACCCGGGACCCCAGACACGAGAAATATTTTTATAGCAAATCTGCTGTTTTTTTTATAATTTAAGCCACTTTTAAGAAGGATACAGGAACAGGCAAGACATTTCGTCTGCCTGGTGGGCAACATGGTCTTAATTAGTCAAAGGCACAACTATCTTCTCAGGCTGTGTGCTTCTGGCTCCAAATTCGCACATAACACCGCGGACAGAATTTATTTGTTCCTGTGTGCTGGAGAGCAGCATCGCATGAGATGGCAAAATTTTACAAGGTAGCATATTTTTACTTTCTCTTATGAATATTATTTAAATACAACTAATAAAGGAAACTGAAAGATATGATTATATTACCATTGGATTTAAAGACGTGGTAGCATCGAAAATCGAAGAACTTTGGAAATGACCCATTTGATATCGAAGCTGATCGTTCTGCACCGAAAAGGAATTGAGTTGAGATCTATAAGCAGCCATCCAAGAGTTGCTGGCTTCTGGAGGTCGCCAGTCGGGGTTCGTGTAGGTAAAATGTATAAGCGATAACTCGATCTTCGCATCTTCAGCCTGGAAACATTTATTTAATGATCATTCGAGTTTCAAATATTAATCTTAATGGCGCTGAACGCACACCAATTGAGCAAAACGATCTTGGACCAAACGTTTTGCTCAATGCCAACGCACATCCATAAGGAAAAATGTTTTGCCATTGAGCATTTTTGCCTAATCAGTGGGCGTTGTCATTTTTTGTTCAATGGCAGAACATTTTGTTCAATACCAACGCACAACGATTGAGCAAAACGCTCAAAACATTTTGTTCAATGATGTCGAATCTTCCATCTTCAGAGATCGCTAAACAATATCATTAATATTTAATGAATCAGTGTGTCCCAGATTTTCAGACATTGGCCGAAACCTTGGTTAGGTTAGATTAATTTAATTCAATAAAAACAATATTGGTTGACAAAACGGGCTATTTTTTTTTTTTAATATACTATTGCATTAAGATTACCCTGGAGTAAAACATCCTTTTTATTCTAATTTATTTTATTAAGATTTTTTTCTGTAATTGAATTTAAAAAATTTGAATAGTTGGGAACGTAGCTTGTAATCAAAATAACTTTTATGAGTGGGAAATGTAATTCTTTTAATAATAGTACCTGAAGGTTAGATGGAGGCGCTGCCACAACTTCGGGTGACATCACCAATCCAGTTCTCGGTAAAGTGGGCTGCTGAGGTGTGATAGTCACAGCGGTATGTGTCGCAATATTTGTCGGTTGAGTGCATGGAATTGTCGCCATTTGGCCTTGTGACGGAGGTGTTGGGAATTTCGTTCCATGTCTTCCAACATCCATAAGCGATAAAGAACAGACATCGCCTACGCCTACAACCTCGACGGTATAATTGCGAAAAAAATCGACGTATTCTAAAGCCCGTGGACGTATAACAAAATAGAGAATAAATGGAGTAACTAAAGGTGATATCAAAGAATGTAAAATGGCTACCTGAAAAATAAAAAAAATTTTGTAAATAATAAAAAAAAAACAATAAAACGTTAGATTAAGTGGAAATAGAAGGAGGTAAAGCTTGCTTTAAGATCGTGCCTTGTTTTGAACTGTCTGGACTATTTTGTCCGTAATTTTTAAAACATTATCCTAATTTATTTAAATAGGAATTTTGTTGGGGTTTTCGGAAATTAATTAATTTTCTAATTAGTCATAAAAAAAAATCAAAAAGTTTTTCTTTTCTTTGACCCTTTATCCCATGAATTTCGGGATCAGCATCAAAAAGGTTCTATTGAGTGATTGATCAACGGCCTGATACAAAATTCCTTTCTTATTTGAGATACAAATTTAGAGGCCACTTTTCCTAATAGTCCCTTAAGGGGGTTCAGGAGCGACGTCTAAACGTACTTAAAAAAAAACTAGACTATTATAAGGAATTTTTCAATGCGATTTTTTTTTAAATGAATTAAATTCATAAGAGATTATTGGGACATCGAGCTATAATTTTTTTATTGACTTATTAAAAAATTATCGAAATTAATTTTTTTGTTATCAAGCAAATACAAAAAAATAATCTGTCCCAATAATATCTAATTTTTTTTAAATTTAAAAATGAATTTATTGTCATTATTAATCACATATTAATTAAGAAATTTTAAAAATAAGCTTAGATGATTTATTTAAAAATCATCTGTCAAATGAGTTCAGCATTCTTGCAATAGGCTAGTCTAACAGCCGATAAAATAATGGCCTATATCTGGCCTATATTTATATATTTTTATGCTTTTATAAAAGATACATAATATATAATAATATTTATAAAGTATTTATTGTTAAAAGATGAATGAAAATCAACCAAATGCATTAAATATTATTAGCTACCATTCTGACATCTCTTGGCAAATTTTTGAATTACTTGATTTTTTGGGCATACTTTTAATGACACACAACGCCATCTTAGCGGGAAAAACATGCGTAACACCTTCTCTCCTGCCCCGCCTTAAGGCGACATGTATGAGGGCACATTCAATCTTTAGGCAGAAACTACTGACGAATTTTAAAGTATTTATTTTAATGATTATGAAAATTCTCATTTTTTTTAAATCTAAAAATGTAAAAATCATTGATTATCCATCCACCTATAATATTTAAATAAAGTCAAATTATTTATTTAAAAATTAACGGCTAAATAGTTCAGCACCCTTGCAAAAGATGGCAGGCTAGTCTAACAGCCGGCATTATCAGATCAATTTTAAGCCTATACATGTATTTATATATTTTTATGCTGTTATAAAAGATATAAAATAATATTTTTATAAACTATTCATTATTAAAAATCAAACAAATACATGAGATTAAATATAGCCCTGCCATCTTAATAATAGTTGGGCTTTTTGGCTACATTTTTAAGACCTCTAACGCCAGCAAAATCATGCCAACAGCTTTGCCTCCATAAGCCCCTTAATGGTTATGAAATAAATAACATTACTCACAGCTTGGTATTGAAAAAAATGTGCAAATTCGTTTCGAACTGGTTTAGTATGTGCCAATCCTTTCCATTTGTTTGGCAGATAATGAACATGAGCTAAAACGGCGTTTAAAAGTGTTTCAGGACACCAGACCATATTCTCATCCGGGATGAAAGATGAACAGATGGCAATTAGACAACCAAATAATGTTACCAAAGCTAAAACGCCATCGACACGAATGACATCTTCATCGATAACGCCGAGAATAATGAAAACGGCGATAGTTGTGCCACACAAAAATTGAATCGTTCTAAAAAAAAAAAAGAAAAATTTCTTTTAGATCTTGATAAAGTATCCTAGATCTATATTAAGATTTCTTTTTGCAAGATGGGATTTCTTCTGTGAACCCAAAATGTGAGTAGTTAATTTCCAAAACTAGTTGCAACGGGTACAAATTTTGAGGAAACGAGAAAAACCTGTATTTTATTAAACTCAAGAGTTAATCTATGACTGTAATGTTTATAAAATCTGTAAATAAATTAGAAACACAATTTACAAAGTTTTAGATCGGTATTATTTTCTATGTAGCAGTAATAAACTGTTTTAATATTCATCTAGGCACTTTTGGAAAAGTTTTTTGTAATTAGCAAGTTTTGGCTCTGTAAATGCAGAATATAGCAAAACAAAAAAATTCCAGGTTAACCAGGAAGAATCATTAGAAAAAAGTGTAGAAATATAGGTAAAATGTCCCCCAGTTTTACAAAATATACAATTTTGTGGAAGTTTGAGGGTAGGGCTATTTTTCATTGCAATTAGCAAGTTTTGGAAATGGTATGAAATGCAACTAGGTCCGTTTTGAATTTGTACTCGATTTTCAGTATTTGTTTTAAATAGGATTTAACAACTTTTTTCCTTGGGAAACTATTTTCAAATGTATATTTCTGTTGTGACAACAACAT